>JZLH01S0076308.1:0-16600 GCA_001188425.1 Eucidaris tribuloides | reverse complement strand
AACGTCAACACACCCTAACGCGACATCACCCACCCTTTCGGCATAAGCCAATTTCATAGCACATTCTTGTGCCACGACTAGATGAAAACAACCACTCATAACTTTGTACACAAAAGTATAGAGTTTTCCCCATGTGTGAGGAAGCTTAGGGATATAACATTGTAATGTTCACAGCAAGTTTATTGTTTGTGTAAGCTAGTGTACACAAAGCAAGCAAGGTGAGAGACCACGTGCACATCTAAGATTGAGTAGAAATAAGAGGCAGTTTGCAGCACACTGAATCTATCCATCATTTCACAAGAAAAATAGACCCTAAAATTGTTGGCCCCTTTGATTTTGTGTGTTTGAATATGTAAAACTAACTTGGTTTATTTCCTCATTATGAAGTGTTTGGAATTCATGTCATATTTTGGTCAGCAAAGTGGTATACTGTGATTGGATGTGGCTAGGAGGGAAACAATCTGACTGTTTACTTTAAACAAAAATGTCAACCTCTCCAGTCCTGACAGTTTAAGGAGGAATTTGGTGGTACATGCATGGCTAGCCAGCCAAGAAACAACAGAGTGAAAGGGTAAATCACTTATTACAGCATGCATACGGAGGAGTTTTCACAGTAAGTTACTTTCTAGAATAATTTTGTTAAAGACTGTACTATAAGTTCATTGAGTTCACAGTATGATGTTAGAATGTGAATGGGAAACCATGACACTACATGTATGTGAATTTTTGGTTATGGCGCTATATAGCTAACAGTTCATGAGGCATTTGGTCGATATGTGATTTATGTAAATTTGTCACACTTGCATCATTGTATAAACGTAATAGTACTTGATAACTGCAGTCATTATAATTCTAACAAATAACAGGTTAAAGTGGAAGCTGACATGAAAGTATTTTTGCTTAAATTTTTTTTGAGAAGGTAATTTTATTTTATCTGCATGTCACTGATGTCATTTATAGTTGCTTGAAAATGGAGGCAGTTACACGATACCACAGACTCACAGAGGGGAAATTGTGTGGACAAATGAACATTGATCATCATGCAGCTGGTGCAACAAGGATGTGTATTACAGCTACCACCTGTAAAGCTACATGTACTTTAGATCCAATGTACTCACCAGCTAGTTTCAAATACCACGCCCTGATCTAGCTCAATTTGAAGGCTGACAATTAAGTGGACAACGTGTAATTCAAGTCTTCATGCAATATTAAACTACATGGTCAACTGGATGGGTCTCATGAAAAAAACATGAGTTTTCACAGTAAGTCACTTTCTACAATCTTAAATAGTTCATAAAGTTTGTAATTGTGTGCAAGTTAGTTGAATTCACACTTTACAGGTTGATGATTCAAGTATGAATGCTTACCTCAAGTTTGTAGTTTGTCTCTAAAGTTCTGTGAATTCTTGGTTAAATTGATGTGCTGTAATTTATGTAAATGTTTTACTTTTAGTAGAATGAGCGTAACTAGATAATTATAACTACATACCGATACCGGTATTATAATACTAGTTTAGAGGAAGTGTACATAAGTAACTATGTTGTTGCTGTTCATGTTTCATTTACCCCCCCCCCCCCCGCCCACACACACACACACACAAAAGCACGAAAAGCTTACAATATTGTAAATATACATGTATGTCATTTTATTATTTTTATCTGCAGATCACTTCCGCCATTTATGGAACTGGGGAAAAATGTAGCCAGGAACATGCAACAGACATGACAGAGGGAATATTGTATGGACATCATGCAACTAATGCAAGAAGGATGTGTATTTAGAAACTTCCGGCTACGTGTGTATTATCCAGACCAGAATGATTACATCAGGCGCGGCGAAACGTACAGATTGACAATGGACTTGGAGGGGCAACCATTGTTTGTGAACAATGCTCTGCCCCTCCAACCCATTGTATAGTCCAAACGTTCCGCCGCCCATGGATTACATGTACGGGTAGTCTCTACGGCTGGTTTCAAACTTCACACCATGATATGTGAAGCAGAGGGGAAAAACAATTGATAAGCTGATGACTCAGTTTGTTTGGCTGACCAGTGGACTACCCGCCATTCATGTCTGCGTGCAATATTAAATTACAAAGGCAACTTGATCTGGTCCATGCAGTATTGAAATCAACTCTTCAACTGTGCCTTAAGAATTAATGTATCTTACACTCTCTGAGAACAGCAGATAGTTGGACTGACCAAAGAAAGATAAGTTCTGCTTCTGTGAATTCTGTTGCAAAATAATAAATTTTGCCCCAACTGAAATTGTATCTTCCACAATTTTAAAATGTTTACAAAGTTACAGGTGCCAATGGTACGTGTAGATTTTATTGCTCCATTTTACATAGCATACTTGTATCAGCATGGTCTACAAATTACATCCGCCATTTATAAACTTTTGAAGATTTCGCCAATATATATATATTTTTTCTTGAATTTGACAGCCGATCTAATTAGATGTACAAATCGCCCTGGTGTATCTGTGATGGAAAACTTTATTGTGCATTTAAATATATATATTTTTTCTTGAATTTGACAGCCGATCTAATTAGATGTACAAATCGCCCTGGTGTATCTGTGATGGAAAACTTTATTGTGCATTTAAATATATATATTTTTTTCTTGAATTTGACAGCCGATCTAATTAGATGTACAAATCGCCCTGGTGTATCTGTGATGGAAAACTTTATTGTGCATTTAAACAAGAACTCATAATTATTTTTCCTTGAGTCATTGTTCAACATGTGTTACTTAAACTGTACAGTTCTTGATGGATCCCTTTGCTGAAGCAAATGTTTCAAGCTGATTTACACTCTTAATGTCGTAGTCTGGTCTTTAGGCACACGTACTCTCACTCTCATTGTCAGGAAGCTCGTAAGAAAAGACAGGCCACGCAAGAAGTAGTGGGTGTGAAAGATTTAATATACTTTCGAGATGCAAAAGTCACCAAACTGAACAAGATACATCAAAAACAAAAACCCTGTGAATATAAAACACAGAAAAGTAATCATGAGCATTTATCACATCTCAACGTGAAGGTAATGATTACAGTCAAATTGGATTCACAAAGTTTAAATAACTAAAATCATATACCCCAATGATGATACTCATGATAAACCATCAATATACATGTACTTCCAGCTGAATAATAATGTCGAGCGGTCTCGAGCAAAACCATGAATCAGAATATTACAGAAACCACTGATTATGATTATGATTTTCAATTGAACAGTAACACTGATCGCTCCCACAATAAAATAAAATATAAAAGCTTGAAAGGCTTTATTCGCTGAATTACCCCTCAATAAAATAATGAACGTAACATATCGGATTGATCTCTGACTCATTCCTGTCATGAATGTGTCCACGTGGTTGGACTCATTTTAATTCCAATACATGGTATTAATCAACCAACTCAATATTAAGAGTAGATATTAAATCTCCCCAATATTAATCCACAGTAACATCTCATAACAATTATTATGTCAACCCACGATATCGCTTCTAACTTCTGTACAATGAAATACACATTAAAAGTAAACAATATAAGTACGAACTACAAGCTCAGCCATCCTGACTTACCCTACTCAGGCAAAGCTAACTCGTACACGTAGACGTGTCCTCGTACACCGACTGGTCAATTAACAACATACCATCTGACCATCGTCTTCTCAGGCTGCACCCTATGTACATAAACGTAAACGTAACTCTGACGACAGTCTACTGAATAAATACCTCATTTAAGCATTAGATGGTTCAATACACAAATAAGTTATAACACTTAGAGGTTAACAAACTGAGTATAATCTCTCATCGTGATATGTGAATATGTCAACTAAACACATTATCGTCACATAATATTATACTGCTTGTCCATAGAGGTACAACTGATTTATTTATTAAATATCAGACTTGTGAGAGTCTACAAGATACCTTTGCATGTGAACTACCCATCAATCAATTATATAAGTTCAGTGATAATATATCTAATAATATAGTTATACCATCCGCATGTGGGATTAATTTGTAGGTCTATGAATAGTCCAAACTCGTCTTTGATCAAAGTAATGGCATTCTCAACACGTAGACCATGTAACATATCTATAAAGTTACGTTAAAACAATTAACAACCTCAAAATCTCCAATAAAATTATTCCAGAGCTCCCAGCTAAAATAATAAAAACATATACACAGCCTCTATCGCTAACATGGATGTTATGCAAACACATCTCCTTGACTCCATCTCATTTGTGTTCAATCACAAATCGATAGTAACGAATCAACACAGAACATACCGTAAGTATTCACTACCATGCGCGTCGCCATCTTTGAACATTATTTACATTATAGCGCCCCCATTGTTACACCAATTGTAGTGGCACACAGCCAAGTTGTCAAAATAAAATCAATCCGTATATAGTTATAAGTTTCTTATTAACTATATAATTCCTACACCTCATTTACACAACTACAGGTATCATAAAATGAATCAAACGTCATATAACACAAAACATCAACTTAAAGCGTAAATTGTCTCCATACACGAAATCAATAGTTAATCCATAATTATTGAAATGATGCTCAATAATAACTATATTGGAATCTGTAAAATATACCACTGAAGTGGGTATAATCTTTTCTCTACTGCACAGTATGTGAATTTTGGACATAAAGTAACTATATTCTAGTCCCATCTCGTTGATGATTATTAACACAGTATAAATATTGTCATCAATAAAAATTACCACCAGTGGCCTTTAAATTCGCAATCACTATTGTGTAGGTATGAATATAAAATACTAGAAACTTAGCAATAAATTGTAACATACCTCCTTTAGTTGAATCTCAGTAACACCTTAACTGCAGACACAACTGACAGCCTCCCCGATTGTCTGATTGTCTGTCCTCCTCGTTTGACAGCTCGGCACAGCAATCAGCACATGTGCAGGGACACAGAGCATTTCAGAGGAAACGTCCTTGACCTGATTACATTGACCACTACATTATTCCTACCCTTTAATACTAAAACATCATATTAATGTACAAAAATACATTCAACATATGTGCCTGGGTCTATTATCACAATTATAATCACATATTAACCAACACACTTTCACTTAATGATAAAATATCAATTATACAAAAAGGGAACTACTTCATGTTCAAGGGCAATAACACTCAAGACCTTTTGTTTGCAGTTCTTAGGCTGCCCCTCGCCCCAACTTTCTTTGTCTCGATGAAGTGTAGCACATGGTCAAGGTTATATCACATGGCCATCACATGGGTTGTGCAGCTTCTTTGTTTTACTGGGGTCCACTTCCTGTCCCATGGACTGAGTTGTGTAACTCCTTTGTTCTCTACTGTTCCAGAATGTTCTACTTGTATAACTCCATATAGGCACTTAAAGGTGCATTGTTACTTTATTAGCAACTCTATGTATAATAATTAATTGGTAAAACATTAACTCCCAAATTTCAATATGCCATATTAATTTCAAAAAACGAATACTCAAGTTCATGCTGCATGCATTTCATTTTACATGTATCTTAGAGCTTGGTTTGTTTGTTTTTTAGCAGGGAATGATTTTCCAATTTGACTGACAAAAATGTAGTAACAAGTTTCACTACACATGGTCAAATTTTTGTAGCAGTGACAGCAAATTTGCATGTACATCACCAAATCCTAATTTTATACACCAAGAAATGTTATTATTTAATTAACTTTGCAATTGTCTGGTTTATTGTTTATAAAGGAATCAAATATAATTTTGAAGGAAAATTTGTATAACAATTTAAAGATCCAATGGAATTACTTAAAGCCCCTGGCTAACATTTTCCACATCTTAAAAAATGTGAGCTACATAATCCTCCACGCTCATAGTGTCTTTGATAAGGTCTAAACATAAAGCCCTGAAAAAAAATTGTATTTCAAAATGCTGATTTAGTGCTTTAAAAAAGCGATAATCCTAAGTTGACCGGATTCACCTGCCCATTTCCTCCCATAGACTAACTGTGTGTGCATCTAGGCTATTTTTTTTACTCGCCCCGAGTATTAATTGTTTTTCATTCATATCTTGCCAGTGACAGGATAAATTTCCAAACTTTTGTATTCTAGGGTGTTTATTTGTCGATTTGAACAGTACTTAAGCAAAGTTTGACAATTTTTCAAATTGAAGCTCCACAATGTTAGCCTTTCACCTTAAGAATTTACATTGGCCAAGAAGCTAAGTTTACAGCTAGTTTTTCTAAATTTTATTTTAACTTTCCTGCTGTCACGACGTCAACATAATTTACACAGTTTGCGGTAATTGTCACTCAGCACAGGCTTGGCATATTTCTTACTTTTGACATCTCAGACAGTGATATACACGTACATGTAGATACATGTGTATATTGACTTGTGTACACCAAGTCAATGGGAGATATTTGGGAGGTATTTTACAGCCAATTGATTGGTTAATAATCCAACCCTATTGCGTGTGTTCATGGTTATCCCACATGCCTATATCTGCATGTACCTGGTATAGTATTGTGTTTTTTTTACTTTTTGTTATATTGCCGTATGTTCATCATTCAAGTTCAGATGACTTTTCTTAATTTAATTAAAATTATCACAGATTTCAGTCAAACATTGTTCCTGATTCCTAAATTCTTATCTGTATTGTATGTTGATGAGCAAGCTGAATATTTAGAGTGATTGTATTGTTATTCAATGTTTCACACTTTCACAGAAGTATGCCTTTTACGCTTTTGAACATCTTTCATTCCAACAGGAATGATTTACATGTATATGGTGTCTGTGGGTCCAAGAGGAAATTCCTGTGGGTTTCTGTTTGACCAATACACATTTTCTATGGGTTTCTGTTGGAGCAATAGAACATTTCTATGGCACCAATACAAATTTGCTCTGGGTTTATGTGGGTCCAACAGGATATTTTTGTGGGTTTTTGATGGACCAATACAAATTTTCTATGGGTTTCTGTTGGACCCATGCAAATTTTCTATGGGTTTCTGTTGGACCAATAGAACATTTCTAAGTGACCAATACAAATTGTCTATGGGTTTCTGTGGGTCCAACAGGATATTTTTGTGGGTTTTTGTTGGACCAATACACATTTTCTATGGTTTTCTGTTGGACCAATACAGACTTCCTATTGGTTTCTGTTGGACCAATTAAAATTATCTATTGGTTTCCGTGGGACCAATACAAATTTTCTATGGGTTTCTGTGGGCGCAATACAGACTTCCTATTGTTTGCTATTGGACCAATGAAAATTCTCTATTGGTTTCTGTGGGACCAATATTTCACTTTCCCTATTGAAACATTTAGGTCTATTGGTACTATTGGTTTCTATTGGTCCATTAGCCTATTGGTTTCTGTTGGATTTTCGATCTGGGTAAGTACAGGTAACAGAAATACCTCATCACTAACCTTCGAAAGAGAAAACATCCATAATTTTAAATACATTGTAAACTGGTCTATTGTCACGCAGACTAACCTAATCAAGGGGCTCTGGCTTGTGAAGATCAAGTTCCTGATTTAAAGGTAAACAGCATGATTGAAAGTGGTCCTCAACGTAGGGTAGAATCAAGTAAATTATGCAAAGATTCTGCTTTGATAATTTAGTGGTCCAACGTTGACTCGTTTTAAATGAAATGAATTTATATATCATCAAATATATTGATGGTGATAGGCAAATGTGAAGTGCAGCTGCTATTGATTAATTTCTATCCGTGGACAAGATCGATAGATTAATGCAAAATTGGTTAACTTTGCCCGTGCTTGAATGAATTCAAGACAAATCCTTCCAGCCAAAATAAACACTTCAGCTAGTGTATACATTCAGGTATGTCCCAACTCATGCGGTTCTGGAGGCATTTTCAAGTGTTCCCAATCACCATCCTTTAAGCTCCTAGCGATGTGTATAGCTACACGACCATTTGGGAATCCGAGTTATCTTGTAAATTTTCGGAGGTAACCCTAAGATTTCTCATGGGTAAATCTTCGGAGTTAACTCCGAATTTGCATAACTCCAAGTTATTTACACGTTCCCAAATCTCGGGGTTAACCCCGAATTCCTGAGACTCGGGGTCAACCCCGGAGTTAACTCCGAACATGTAGACAACTTGGAGTTAAATCGTGGGAGTTATCTTAGGGTTAACGTTTAAACGCTCACAAACCTCGGGGTTAACTCCAGGGTTAACTCTGAACAAGTAAACTGGACTAATGAAAACTTTCGGGGCAGAATTATGCAAAAGCCCCCAGGATGTATTTATTTGTCTAGCACGATACGGCTTAGTGAGCGCCGCCGTACTAAATAGATTGCATGCGGACGGGGCACAATTACGTAACCTAAAATGACGTAAGTCACCCAATTTTATAGTCTTCTCCGTGATTTTTACTAAAACTTTAAGAACATAATGATCACTGAATTTTTGAACAACCATGATACAATTTAATCAGTGGATAGGGAATTTATTCAACTTTTAGAATCCCATCACCCCAGAGTTCAATGACCTATCATTATTTCACAATCAACAAGAAAAGGCTACGGTGTCGCCAAAATTGGGGTATTCAGAGTGGTTTTCAAACGCTTTCCCATAGACAAAATGTCGAACATAGGAAACTTTGAAGAAAAAAAAATGAACACTGGTGTTTAAAATGAATGTGACAAACCGTATAATCATTTGAGAGATAAAGAGATGAAAATTTAGAAACATATCTCAGGCACCTTTTGGAACAAAACGCAATTTTCTTTGCTAGATTTTTTTTAGTTTTCATTTATTTATTTCCTGGGTTATTATACATAAATGTTGACTTAAAGTTTTGTTGTTCAAAACTGATGAAAATCAGAACCTTATTGTAAAAACAATCTAAACTGAATTAAAGAACATGACTGAACACTTTTCAGAAAATTACTCTCCCTTCAAAAATTCATTTGGCTACATGGAAGACTACTAACAACCGTGATTAATGAGGCTGATTAAATATACTATTCAACAGTATAAACTTACATTTATTTATATTGTGACATTTTTTTTTATCTTTGGTATTCATGGTCGGAGTCAAGTGCCTGCATATTGATAATAAATGCAAAACCATCAAACGTTCGCAAATAAGGGGAGTGTGCACCGATTATGACCGTTCTTCCAGTTCATGCTTGAAGAGCCCTTATATTCTCACACGAATCAATTCACAGCATTGTTGTCTAGAAGCGAGCCGGACATTTTTATACATAATGTGACGCTGCACACGCAATTTTACAAAACTGTTTCTGTACACGATACAATTTTCTACGCAAAACGATAGACGGGTTGAACGAATCGTCCCTCTTACGTATGTATACACAACACTCTGCAACATCTTAGGGAGGCCATGTAGTTCTGATGAGTTTTAATGTGATTTGAGGTAAACGTGAATAAGTATGTTGTTAACATAATATCTTCATACGCGGATTTGTATTCACTTATCGCTGACGACTTTAATTATAGTTACGAACGGCATCGGTTTAGTCGAAATGGCCTGTCTACGAAGAAATGGCATCACACCCGTACCTCGGTTCATGAAGCGTTTACTGACAATGCTATTAGTTATGGCATACCTTTTGTGCGTTGTTAATATAATGACAGTTATTAACAGGGAATTTTATAGCAACTCTATATCATGGATTGGAAATAACACGCACTTAGATATCATCATCAACAGATCTTTGCCGTCGATTGGCTCAAACGACGGAGAACGACTTGAAGTCAAACGCACATTCACCGCCGGTTTATGGCAGTCATCGTATGTGTCACCCTTCCATAAACACTACAACGTGAATTGTTCTGGGGTCTTACATGGCAACCAGTCGGCTATCGACTCAGCATCAAAGATTGTTGAGAGAGAGCGGGAAAGTGGTAAGCTGAGAGTACCAAGTGACCAAGATGTCTCTAAGTGGACAGAAAACTGTGAGGTTTATAAGAAAACGAGACGTTATCCGTCGAAACCATGGTCGCAGGAGGAAGCGAACTACCCAGTGGCATACATTCTCACTGTGCATAAAGCGTCTGCTCAGTTTGAGCGGTTGCTTCGGGCCATTTATCAGCCTCAAAATGTCTATTGCATCCACGTCGATATGAATTCGTCTGTTCAATTTTTCTTGACAATACTGCATATTTCAAGGTGTTTTGAAAATGTATTTCTGGCATCCAAGATGGAGAAAGTGGTATACAGAGGGTTCAGCCGTGTACAAGCCGATTTAAACTGCATGGGAGATCTTATATCATACAAATGGAATTACTTGATAAATCTGTGTGGGCAGGATTTTCCGCTGAAAACAAATCTTGAAATCGTGAAACAATTGAAAGCATACAAAGGAAAGAATGACATACCTGGTGTGTTTCCCGAACAAACGCCCTGGTTTACAAGTCGAACAATGGTACACCATGAAGCTGTAAAAGGTAAGTGGGAGAATACTCGCCAAAAAAAAATGTCCCCTCCGCACAAAGCATTGATGTACTTTGGGAATGCGTATTACGCAACCACAAGGGACTACGTTGAATATGTCCTATACAACCAAACAGCTCAGGACATCATTGGATATCTGTCAGATTCTTATAGCCCCGATGAACATGTGTGGGTAACGTTGACCCGCTACCCGGGAGTACCTGGCGGATATCCGAACTCTACGTGGGCGTCGAACGTTCGGTTCATCCGGTGGACAAACTCCGATGAGTACGAACCTTGCATCGGGAAGTACGTCCGATATGTTTGCATCATAGGGACTGGGTTTCTTCCTTACGTCTCCAAACAGCCCCACATGTTCTTAAACAAGATCCACTACGACTATGATCCGATTACCTTTCAATGTCTCGAGGAATTGCTGGACTTTAGAACTACTTTTCCAGAAACAATAGACGACTTTGTGCAACCATATCCAGTTACGGACATATTTTCCGTATCTCCAAACAGAGAGCCGAGTTATTTATACAAATATATGCAGTCTCTGCCAAATAAAAGAAAAGGATGATGTTGCTGTTCAGTTATAGACAAAATTTAACAATGACCGTAGTTTAATCTGGGCTACCTAATCCTATATGCTGTAATATTGTTTGTTTGTATAAAAAGATTTTATTTACTGCATTTTACATTATTTTTCTGGTAACAATAACATAAATAACAACTCATAAATTAAATGCAATACAGGTAGATTCAGATTACAAATAAAAATGATTCACAATATATTAACATTAAAGAAAGTGAAATAATAATACACATGTGTATTAGGAATGATACGAGAAATAAAAAAAATACGTATACTACATTTATATGACATAAATATAATTACACTTAAAGAGTTTGTTTGCAAAAGCCGATAAGTCCTTTTTGGTCAATTTCTTTTAAACCGAGATATTTTCAACTACTTTGGTATGGCACCCTATATGCAGAAGGTTCACTTATTAAGTAATGTTAGCTATATATATTAAAATGTCTAATTTTCAGAAATTTACATTGAGGAAAAAATATAAAATGTTGTACCTTTTTAATGTATCATATCAATTTCTTAAAAACAAAAAAACGCTCCTCTTTTGCGCAGAGAAATATACGAGGTTCCACACAGGCCATGAATCACTGCTCTCACACGGTGCTGTGACGGACTGCTGCCATTGTTCACATTCACACTCGAACGCATAATAATAAAGACTGCGTACAGCTGGGAAGGTCATAATACTGAGAGAAAATGGTGTTTGTGATTGGTTTTGCCAATTCCGCGGGCCTTCTCCTAGCCAATAAAATTTGACTTTTGCATTTTTAGAATCCTCAGACTATCCGATACATATACCTATTTCAATATATTTGTAGATGGCGCACTTTCATTTTATGAAGCGGCAAAGTCAGAAACATTGGGAAAAAAGGGGATCTTCCACGAGATTTTTACCGAAAAGGAACTCTTTAGAATCAATGCTGCGGGTTATAACATTGACTTCAGTCAAATAGTTTGATCTAACCTTAAAGAGAAAACTTTGATTATCATAAATCTCGTTTCAGTAGAATATAAAGCTTGTAGATTTGTCACAATGGCAAAAAAATGCCAAAAACAACGGTTTTAGTTCCAGTTTACCACTGTGTTACAAAACTGTAGACCATGAAGACAGTGAAAGATCGCTTAGAAATATTTTTACCGCAAAAGCCGATAAGTCCTTTTTTTGGCAAAGGCCGATAAGTCCATATTGCGCTACTGCCGATGGTGAAGTATGTTTTGTTTTATAATTGCCCCCACACGTATGTGCGCATGCCCAGTTAAATGTAATGCGCCATTATCTGCGCGCGGCCCACATGCATGCACTTTAAATTCTTGTCTGAATTCCTGACTGATTTCATACCAGACGACCTGACAAAATCCTAACACATCCGGTACAATTGCTACCCGTAATAAAAATGAACTTAGACTATACGCTAGATAGAACATATTCTATTGTTGCCAATTTAATTTGACACCTGAATGGCAAAATTTTTGCCGAAAGAAAGGGACAATAACTTCCCTTCAAAAGCGTAAAATTTCAGTGAAATTTTGGTTTTATTTCTAGGTTGCATTTGACGCCCATATATGCAAAATCTACAGTTTTTTGATAAAAATGAATTATACGAAATCGTAAATTGTGGCAGATCTAACAACTTCTTCATTGACAGTGTCAAGTCTCAACGAAGTGGTTACGAGATATAACTGCAGGAAGGCAATCAAGGTTTTGTAAGTTTGCTTCGAAATTCCGGAGACCTTGTTGTTCGACACGGATTATGCACAATGTTGTTGAAATAACGTGACATTGTAAAAGTTATAGTTACCCTTGTGTGTATTATAGGCCTATTGATGAAGTGGGGTATTTTCTATTTTCAGTAAGTAAATAACGATTTTTAAAGATTCAAACTCGTCACTCAGAGCAGCATAATTAACGCGAGTACGGGATTTGAACAAAACTGCGCGCCGAGTGCGGCCGTGTAGTTTCAGAGTACGCGCCCGCAGGACGGCCGTCACATGGCTAGAAAGGTGTATCTGCAAATTTTGACTTTTTCAGGTTTTGGCATTGGGGGGGGGGGGGTTAGAGGCGCGCTTCCATTGTATTCTAGGTTCTCGGTAATTGCAAGGACGTCTCCTTTTTGAGGTAGGCAGGGGCTATCTACACTTTATTGCAAAAACATCCTGTCGTTCAGTGGCAAAGGTGTATCATATAGCATACCCCCAAGCCAGCACGCAGCAAGCTCAATTTTTCGGAATGAAAAAGGTGATCTGCTAGATAACCTTCTGTCCAAACAAATGACTGAGTCGCAGCCAGATTTGTGAAATATGGCAAAAGGGTTATCTGCAACATACGTCTTATGCGCTCCGCGAAAGGTCAAGACGCAATTAATGGCAAAAGGGTGCATCTGCACATACTGTCTTCCCCCAAATTGTTGACCGGAAATTTGGACTACCGTTACTGGCAAGAAGGGGTGTAATGTGCTACATACATCCTTATAACCAAGTTTAGCATTCTTAGCTCTGAACCACGGCTCGGTGTATGTATAGATAAGCCGCTTTTTTGCCAATGTGTGTCATGGCATCGCACGTACAGCCGCGCTGCGTGTGTCGAATCATGCCTTGCATACGTGAATTAAAGCACAACCAAGTCACTGCCCGCATCGATGTCCGCCGGAGTTTAATCTCCGTCTATTGTATAAAAACATTTCGGTTGCAAACATTGCCGCTGCAGCGAAGCGAATTCTTAGTGTTAAATTTTTAAAGGTAAGTTTACTACTGTTATATGAGGGTCTAGATACATGTAAAGCTATTAACTGTGTTGTAACTTAAGCTAACGACGTATTGGGGCCTCGCAGATGTGTAAAGTAAGGTTAGCCTACTGTACGTAACGAAGCATCAACGAACAACTGCCCAGCCTACAGCTGCTAAGACGACGTACCGGTATGTGCACGTACATTCGTTTGATTTGCTCTTCGTCTGCTTAGCCAATTGAGTTTTATGTTGGATCAGTCTCGTCACAAATATATCTAATATTACGCGAAAATTTGCCATTCAAATATTTTATCTGTACGTGCGTGTTTCACAACAAGCTTCAATTTCACGGCAAATTTCATCTAACGTAAAACGCCCCACAAAGCGAAAGCGCATCACAAAAGTGCCTCGTGCACAAAGTTAAGTGCAAGCCAGGCCTCAGCCTAACCCAGGCGAGCGACAGCCCGCCGGCCTAAAAAAAAGGCGCGGCGGCTCCTGGTTAGCCTAGCCTGTGCATCGATTGCCGCGAGCAAACAATATTCCGTGTAACCATGAATACGTTGATGGCTCTCACAGCCATTTAATGGTTTCCAGCCGACAGTGCATACAGATTCCAATTCAAACTAAGTTTCAAATATTAACTTTTTTGCCAGCAATTTGTCCATTATGAAAATAAAATGATTCGCAGAAACATCTGTTCTGCAATGATTTACCAGATAACTAGTAACATGGTGTATCTGCAGATACCCCTTCTGCCAAATGATATCACAATAGAAACGATGTGGGTGTAGTGCAGATACATCCTTTTGGCCATGAATTTTGAACTAATACATGCTGTATAGAAATCGAATGGTGTAATATGCAGATACACCCATTGTTGCCATGATACCGACAATAGAAACGATATATGTAAGTGCAAGATACATCTTTACCATGATCGAGGGGACGATGTGGGATAGGGAATATTTTGCCAGAATGCTGTATCTACACCCCAAAATGCTTATTTTGAAGAAAATATATAACTATATATTATAACAATTGTAAGAAAAAATAAATTAAATGATAATCTACCAAATGACCAAATCAAACCTTGAAAAGTCGTGTTTCACAAAAAGGTAAAGCTAATCAAAGTGATTTTTCTACGGAATGTGTATCTTTGGCGATACACCTTTTGCCATGTACGCCGAGGAACTACCCAGTCCCGTATGGTGCTTTTTAAGAGTTGCGTTAACATATACGGCAACCAGATATTCGTGTTTTTTTTTTGTATGTATTTTTGTTATATACGGCTTGTTTCTTTATGTTTTATGTTAAATTGATTATGTTTGCCTCTTAGTTATCATAATCAAAACGCCTTTTATAAAAGAGACCGAGAAATACAATGAATGTCAGAGAAAATAGAGCAACTGACCCAGGCATCTGAGGGAATGAAAAGATCAGCCAACGACTTGGAACAGTATTCCAGACGGAACGATATTCTCATTTTCGGAGTGCCAGAATCCAGCAAAGAATCAACTGATGAACTTGTATGCAAGTTAGCGAAGGACAAATTAGGAGTTGATCTAGCGCCGGCCGACATTGATCGTTCCCATCATACTGGCAAAATGAACTCTGCCCACAATGATGCCGCTCAATCCGCAAAATCCAAGAGGCATAGACCCATTATAGTGAAATTTTGTTCCTACCGGAAACGTCAGGAAGTGATCACCAACCGACGTAAACTCAAAGGAACTGGAATATCGATACATGAGGATTTGACGGCATCCAATCAAGACCTTCTAAAACAAACCAAAAACTGCAAAAAAGTAATCTCAACATGGACAATGGAAGGTCGTATAATCGCCCTTCTTCCTGCCTCCAATGGCAAAACCATTCGGAGGGCTGTCACGTGTACAGGTGACATATCAAAACTGTGATGACTCTTTGTTAAATTTCTTGCATCTTGCATTTATACTTTTATGATATCCAGATGCCGTCATCTTTCTGGGTGAGAATTTTGTTTCTTTTTTTACCCGTAATTTTGTGTTTTTTATGTGTAGAACATTGTAAGTTTATAGTTATTATTTTCTTTATATTTGTAACGTAATACAGCAACTTCATAAATATACAGTCAATTTGTCAAATGTTTTCCGTTTCCGAATATTGACAATGGAGATTTTTGTAACTTAAATTGTATTTCTGCAACACAGTCTGATTCTTCTTGTTTAAATGCATTCAATATCTCGTCTGATTATCAGTATCACAACCCACTGAATCGTATTGATCCTGATATGAACTTATCTAATTTACCTATAGTGGAGCAGATAAAAGCGATTTTGAGCCATAATCGTTCAGTTAATGATACAAGCATGAAATTTGGTGCAAATATAGAGTCAAGGTCACTCTCTCAGAAAAAGATCCTGGCCACGAAAAAAAAATCCAAGATGGCGGCCATTTTCCAAGATGGCTGGCAGGTAACTACATAATTATGAGATATTTGCCAAGTTTATGTTGGATGTGGGTCAAAATTGAGTAAAATATCAATGTTGACCTTAAGGGGTAGATGTCTCATGGGGAGCAAATGGTCATCGAAAGGTTAAAGGTCATTGGCAGGGGTCAACGAACTGTTTGAGTTCAATGTTAGGGTTTTTGAGCAAGTTTCTATCATGTTGCCCCCAATTGCACAATTGTTATCAAATTTGGGTGGTAGATGTCTCAAAAGGAGCTTAAAGTCACCAAAAGGTCAAAGGTCACCTTAGGGGTCAATTACCTTTTTGAGCCCAATGTTGATTTTTTGAGCAAAGTTTCTATCATGTTGCCCCCAATTGCACAATTGTGACCTAAATTTTGGGTTGGTAGTATTGTCTCA
>JZLH01S0076289.1:48834-72964 GCA_001188425.1 Eucidaris tribuloides | reverse complement strand
CACACACACACACACACACACACACACACACACACACACACACACACACACACACACACACACACACACACACACACACACACACACACACACACACACACACACACACACACACACACACACCGACAACAGTTACACTGTGGGGTGATGCATGTCCGTAGAATAAGACATTGTGGGGTCATTATTAAAAGGTGTTGTGTGTTTGTATGTTGCGTTTGTATGTGTGTCCTCTTTTCATACGCGTGTGTGTAGTGTGCTACATTGTTGGGAGGAATATTGGTAGAACATGACATTGTGGGTGACTTACAAGTGGGATTGACATACAAAACACACAAGTCACCTTAAGTGTGGATTTGGGTATTTGCCTTCGTGACATAATATTGTTTAAACCATGTTTCCTTGATGGGTTAACCCCACAATGTAAAATCATCCCATAATATATTCTATCCCTGCAATTTAGCTCTAGCTCTGGTAAGTGCACACACACACACACACACACACACACACACACACACACACACACACACACACACACACACACACATACACACACACACATATACTGTATATACACGCACATGCACACACAAACACACACATGTGCAAACAGCCACAAAAACAAAAGGCTAATAAGATAAAAGCATACATTAATGACTAAACAATAAAATGAAACCAAATATTTCTTATTTTGCTCTTTTATTTAAAAAAAGGGCCCATATGAGATGAGCTGATCCTTAAGTGACTGAAAATATATGCCAAGCTAACATAAGTAAAGCGGAAAGTTTTCTTAATCATTTTCTTATATCTGTCTTTAGATTTATATAATACATTCTGTACAAATTTACATTTTGCCTTTCAAAGGGATTGCATACATAGCATTGAAGAAGAGAACAGAACAATGATAAAGTTGAATTATATTCAGTATTTTAAGTGATAAAAGGAAATCACACATTATAACAATCTATAGGATTCTAAAGAAAAAGCATAAATCGATTTCTGGAGCGAAAAAAAAGAGGCAACCCTGAAAGGACATTATACACATACTTCTGTAATTTCAGAAAAATAAATAATAATGCTCTTAGTAAAGTAATATGATATATATTTTCATACACTACATTTTAATTATCACAAAAATGTGTATATGTATGTTTGTGTATTAATGTGTATGTATGGGTGTGTGTGAGTGTGCATCATTTTTACCCCTGAACACTGCAATCAACATGTTATGACACTTGCCTTCTTAGTAGTGGATGGCAGAGGATGGGTGGGGGGGGGGGGGACCCATTAAGACAATAAAATCAAAGTTATGGCGAGTAACGATTTGCAACAATGGCTCCTCTTTTTTGGGGTGGGGGTGTGGTTAATTGAGATTTGGGCATGAACCCTTTACTAGTATTACAATTACTGAATCCTCCCAAGCATTACAGTGCAACATTTATTTTAACAGAGAGCAAAAGTGATGACATTAAAATGGTTCGGAAATATGTGAGGACAATATCCAAACCAGAACTCTATACAACTGCGGCTCTCCTATTGGTAGAAACAACCAGCCGAGGCGCACTTCACCTGGTTCCACTATTATCCACAAATATTTCTGAACCAGAGTGACATCACACGTTGGTACTCGATTAGCTGTGTGGATTTAATGTGTGGTATCCAGCTGATGTCGTGTCAGAGACATTTTGGAATGGCGTTAAGTTTGTGGATGTGTGTTTTGATCTGCAATCTCTTTCAAATAGTTACAGAAAAGAGACAAAACTTGTTTAAATGTCATATTACCAAACACAAGTTACTCCTGAAGCCCCCCCCCCCAAAAAAAATACACAAAAGAATACAAAACAAAATACAGACCCACGTTCAAAACGAAATTTTAACTGAAGACACACTTGAACCAAAGCTAACTTTAGAGAGCCATTCAGTAAAATTTACATCTCAAACACATCCTCATTTTCAATCAGTACGGCAGAATTCATTGTATTTTACTTACATTCTCAGCTCATCAATTTCATGTTATGCCCAGAAATTTCACAAATTTCAAACAATTTGCTTTTTACATATCTTTCCAAACATCTGATTCAGACATGTCTAAGCTGCACCTCCTTTGTCAACTCCAACACATGTCAGTTTTTCTACTTCCTTATTTGAATATTTCACATAATGTGAAAGCATCATGTTTGGCAATAGTAATTCAAACACAGAACTTGCCTACATTACATAAACTTCATTTTGTTTCATATTTATATGAAAATTCATTATTGATCACAATAGGGACATACATTTTAAGTTTAGCTACTTTTCTACAACAAAGGAAAGTCAATTTCATACCAAGTATCTCTGTCACATATTTTACCGTCAATCCAAGTAAGTTTTGGTGTTAATTTGATTTAAAAATTGGGCACTTGGTCACCAATGGCAACAGAATGAATGTTCTGCTGTTGCTTAACATATAGAAACTAGCACAATGATATATGGGTTGTGAGAGATGGAACAAAAACTAAATATTCCTTTGAACCAATATGAGACAAATCTTACACAGTTGCAAAGAAGGAATCATATTTTGCTGAATGCATTTCTGCAGAAGCATATGTGATTTAAACAAGTCAACATGGGACTTTTTTCAAGTCCTAAATTGAACAGAAAATGATTCTATTGTACACATGAACGTCATGGTGTGTATACTATTGGAATAAACCTTTTGATCTCAAACTGGTAACATGCATGGTCATCACACTTTTACATTAAATTCAAAGAAACAATCCTCTTGCATGATGGAAAATCAGTGTAACTGCCAACTATGCATCTTGTTTTGAAAGTAAACAGGTGTTAGAATACAGTCAAAATAGTTCCTGACCCATCTTTCACAACTCTCAAGTGGGTAATTTCATTTCACACCTGTAAATGTCATGAAAGATCTCACATGGAAACATCGTCTCCCTTGAATCAAATAAGACTATGCAGAAGAGGGAAACTTGCCTATGTATGAGTTATGTGACTAGTTTACAAATTACAATGCCAATTCTAGTTGGAACATTATGAATGGACAGTCACATTTCACACATTCATACATTTGACGACCAACTTACGGATATAATGTTCATCACTAACCACATTTAACAAATGAAACACAACATTGAGGAAGACGCCTTTCTGAACTGAACTTGACACAGAAATGTCCCACAATGCCACATGTCACTAAGTATGCATTAATTGTAGCTGTTAATGAATCAAACTTTAATTTACTCACAGTGGACTTTCCTGCTTCAATACTCATTTATACCCTGCACATACCTTATCTTCAAGAAACTATTACTGATAGATATGAAGTACATACATGTATAAGAATTATTCCAACATAAGCTCATATTCTGCCTGTGAACTATGGGCTTTGATACTCAGTTTACAACCACTTGCAATGGGCTTCAATCAGATGTTTCTTTCACCAACTATTAACCTGTTGGAGATGATTTCATTTTGGTGTAACATTCATTTTCCGTACAGCCCAGCCCAATATATCTCCTACTTAGCCCTCAATGGCTTATGATGATGGTCACTATCATTTTCGTAACGTGACATTTTAAACTATTATACTAAAATTGAATACATTTCTTAAATTCAATTCAATTTCCTTTTGGTGAGATAACAATGAATTGAATGAGTAAGGTACAAAATACTTATTTGGCAAAATATTGAGACTGGTAATGTACATTTCCTACAAAATCTAGGAAATAACACTGCAGTTCAATCCTTAAATAGAAGGTATCATAGCTACATTGATGATGGTCACAATATCTTTTTACAAATAAATAGTTACCATTACATGAAAAATTTCATCAAAACCCTAAGAGTCTGTCAAAATTTATAATTTAATTAAATATGAGGTTAACCCCAGCCAAATACTCCCATGAATCTAATTGGAAAATGATTTATTCTCTGTACTTTGAATAAAAAAAACTAAGAAAACTTGTAATAGTATTGGATGTCAGGACTTACTTTGGCTATAAATCATGCATTAACACTCACTTACCAATTACTCCATTTTGATATTTTTCTCCAATTCTATAATCAATAACTTTTCTCTCACACAACATATCCAAATAATTGCAGAGAGTTGGAAGAAATTAGATTTAGACTTAAACATCTTTGTCATATAAGAAATTAAAAAACATTTTTTTTCACAAATTCATCTCTTCCCAGAAATAGATCATTCCAATTTTAAACCTATGGGGTTCAGGTGATCATGGAGGTTAAATTACACATGTACTTATCACACTGTTCTTCAAGCCTCCTTTGTAAAATTATCTAGTAATACTTGATGACATATCATTAATTTCATTGATAATAATTAATTTTTATTTCAATTAACTAATTCAATCAATCTTCAGCTAAATCAAAAAAACAACATATACACAACACATAAAATTCATGTGAATACTGATAGTGTTTTCATAAAATAATTTCATCCCACAAGGGTATATGGGGGTATATTTGTGACCGTTTTATGACATTCAAAGCTCACACTATCAAGTGCAAAACATCAATATTATGCATCAATACAAGAATCAAACAAACATACATGACTGTTACAAAATAAACACTCTTTTGAGAGTGAAACATACAGTGAGACAAAAATAAATTCAGCAAGCACACTTAACAATACAGTAGATAATTTCTCACATGTAACTTTGATACTTTGATAAGAATTCACCTTTGACCCTTCTGAAGTGTTTTCACACAAAGTCAGTTTTATTGGCGAAGGGTTACATTAAAATCACTAGGAATGAAGTTATCCACAAGTCATTTATGTGTGTGTGTGTGTGTGCGTGTGTGTGTGTGTGTGTGTGTGTGTGTGTGTGTGTGTGTGTTTGTGTTTAGGGTGAGTGTCCGAGTGTCTGTGTCTTTGAGGGGGAGACAGAGAGAAACTAGGTCTCCCTCGCACTCCCATGAATTTGAGTTTAAAGTCCAAGTTGTTGCACCATCAATTGCTTTTTAACCTGTTGCCTCCTAGATTCTGAAAATCCCATAGAGTTAACACAGGGCACATCCGGTTCCAGTAGCCAATGGTTTAAGTGTCCTCTTTCAAACATGTATGTATGACAATGCTAATTTCAAAGAGATTAACCACTTGGAGAAAGGTGGTACAAAGTGAACACATGATTTTATGTGACAAGAAATAAACTTTGAATTCTGGCCAATCTTACTGTCACTCCTATTAAATTCTATATGCATAGATTTAAATTGACAAGTGACAGTTTGGCCAGTTAAGGTTTGTTAATGATAACAATATTGCAGCTATCCTTCTATCATAGTCACGAAAGTATACCTGGACAGTGTCTAGTGAGTTATTACATTTAATAAAACCCGAAATGATAGACTATGACTGTCATAGAATAATCCTATGATGTATTCATATTTTGTTAATACCATTTTGAAAAACAAAGAAGTAAAGAAAGTTTCTATTCACAACCTGGTAGGTGGCTGGAGGCTAGTAGAACATTGCTAGAACTATTGTATGTAAATTGATCTAAATTTGATGCAAAGTACTGAAACATACTCAAAGAAAAAAATGATTGGAATAGGTCATTACGAGGTCTTGTGAGACAACACATCAAGAAATTTAAATAGATTACAAAAATGGTCTGTTCAACCTGTTTGCATTGTGAATGAGCAATGTCTCAACGTCTCAGTATTATGGTATGTCCCCAAGTATTGTTGACCTTAAATATAATGCTCCACAAAAAGCAGTTTTACTTTTCTTGTTTCTCAGCATATTTGCAAAGAATTTAATCAGACTGATTTGAAATAAACAACTTTAAGGCAGCATGCCAATTGCATTTGGGATCTAGTCATTTGTTGATTACGTATTAACACTCTTAATACCACTGGTACAAAATTCCATAGATTTTGTACATGATATTGTAAGTGTGGTAATGCAAGGCTTAACACATGCTTCCCTTCCAACGTTCAACCTATCCATCTGCCAGAAGCATTATATTGCTTTACTCTTTCTCAGATACTACAGATGATGCTGAGGTAATACACTTGTTTGAAAAATATTTGAAACAGATTACATGGTAGAATGCTTTGAAATGCACTGCCTGCCTGCCTTAGTTTGCTTGAAACAAACATAGTGCATATCAGCAGTGGCTGGGTTAGAGTGAGCAGGGGCCACGGGAGAGGAGTGAATGTGGTAATTTATAAACAAATACTAATGGAATGCTTTGGTGAAGAATAAATATATTCAATGCACTCTGATTCCTAAGGGGTATAGTGTTTTGATAATAATTCAGTGAACAAAAGCAAACAAAAGAAACACCTATCTTCCACATGCAGATAGTAAAATTAGTTTTGCATTTCATGCCAAACCCCAGGATTTTTGGTCCCTTGGTAATACAATTATGACATATGGCAGTAGACATTTTGCAAACATTTAGAAGTGTTGTTTTCAGTAAATTACATACCACTTCACAGTTTCTGTGTCACATGATTAATATATTTTTCTTTTTAAAAATAATTATACTAATTGTCACCACACAACAAATTTTGACCTATCATTGTCAATTTAGTGAGACAACTTTTTTTCATTCCTATTCTGCTTGTAAAATGTGTGTCTGAGGTAATGATTTTACTCTGAGCACAAAAAAGCAAGAGAATGAGTAATTCTATAAGTAGCTCAGCCACAAAATCCATTTAGAAGAAAAAAAACAATATATGTTTTTGGCCCATCCCTATTCTTTCAAGCCTAGCACACATAATCACTTTATGATGAATCCATACTTGATGTGAAGACAAATATTCTGCATCACAAAGTTCCTTCCATCCTGCTCTCTCTTACTCCTGGGACCTACTGCATCAAACTTTAACCAGAGAAAAACTCTGGTTATTTTAACCAGAGTCTTTTTCCTGTGGTAAAATGAATGGCAAAATTATGCTTACCAGAGTTTTCATACTTAACCAGAGAAATTTCTACGATTAAAGTTTTATGCAGTAGGCCTCAGGTGTTACTTCATCATTTCTACTTGAAGAGTAACTTTTCTACAAATGTCAATCATCCATCAGGCTCCTCCCATGCAATCATACAATCCCTTGAAATGCAAATAGTTCTGCCAATCATTTAGCCACTCTCACATCTGGTCTGGCAAATTCTGAATCTTACTATTTGGTGAAAGGCATTCAAGTCCTTGTGACACCTTGCTCATTCAAAGGCTTTCAAGTCCTTATGAGAACCTTGCTGTTTTTAATCATAATGGGAGTTATTTCTGACAACAAAAATGTTGTATTAGGAATGGATCTCTAAACAATTTTATGTACCAGCATTGTTCAAGTTCAGTACTTGCAGGAAAAGCACTTCCTTGCAAGAAGCAGACTCCCAGGATATTGATATAACATGTACAGCAACACTCTTATGAAAGGCATGTTACACAACTCCATGGACGGTTATTTACCAGGACTAAAGTGCCTGTGACAAAAGGTCCAATTCCACCCTTTTGTTTAATACCATGGCAAGGCGTTATTATTTATATCATCTTACATACTCTTAAATAAGAGTAATACAGTAATATTTGACATGTTTCAACATAAATTTCTTCTTCAAAACTGAAAAATGTCTTTTGCAGTTAATCCATTTTGCTCCCACAGAGCTCTTGAACACATTAACAATCCAACCCTGGCAACAAACTATTTTTCAACCAGATGTTCAGAAAGTCAACTTTTCTCCTTGCACTACATTGCAGTACAAAGGCAATATGACACCCGCTGTAGCACAGTTGTTTCTGCATTTGTCTTCCTTTTTCATTGTCTTTTTACAATCAAGCATTCAATTCTCTCATTAAAATGGGCAGAACAGTAGCAGTGTAATATGGCATGTAGAAGCGCAAACTAGGTAAAATTGTGACATCACTTCCATTTGAAATGCTTTCGATGAACCAGTGTGTTGTACAACACTGGGGAAGCGATCTTACATGTTAATAACCACCTCCCGAGGTAGTAGTGATAAACATAATCCTGACAAACCGTTTCTTGCGACTTTCCACGGGAGCACTTTCCGGATCGACACTGCAAATTCCAGAAACTTAATTTTTGTGGAAGTATGCCAATTGTCTAAACTCTTAACATGCCAGAGGATTTCAACCTCTGTGGATTTTATGTGTATTATTTGATGCAGATCTGCGACTTTGGCACGTTAAGAGTTAATCACCATCCCCTGCAATCATACATCAAACACTCTCTCTGAGCAGTGCTTGCAGGGCATGAAGTCCCTGTCCAGAATGGTCCCCCTGTCAATCACACTGGACCCGCCCATCTGTTGTAGGAGCTGCAGGATCTGTTGTGCTGTGTGCTCGCTGCGGGGAAGTTGGTCCGGAGGTGGGAGGGAGGGGCTGTTGGCTGTCTGGTAGTGGTCGTCGAGGGAGATGTCTTCATAGCTGCCCGCTTCACTTGCGGTCGAAGATGATGGCCAATCATTACCGATATCTGAGTGTGAAAAAGAGAAGTGAAGTAACAAGTAATAAGCACATAATTCATTAAAATGCTTCTATATATTTTCTTTGTATCTTGCTGGGTGATGAAATCTTGCATCTCAATTTTTGGTGAAAATGAGTTGTTTTATTGAATCACATGATCAAGCTACGAAGACACATTTTGTTCTATCTAAATCTTAGATTTTAATCTTAACATGTAGAGCCACTGCTACCAATGAAAAGAAGACTATCCCATCTGCCATAAGACCATAAGGCAGACAAGTATATTTTTCTTTCTTTTGTGAACATTTAACATTTTAGAAATACAAGTTTCGATAACACAGCAACAATACTACAGTCACACTACTATTTGAGTGTAAATTATGAGGAAATTTATCATTTCACCAAAATAATCAAATCTATTCTGTGCCCATACTGTCTAATACATACAAAAACACATTAATCACAAATAATAGCATTTTGATCAGGGCAACAAGTTAACCACTTGCATGACT
The DNA here is from genome assembly GCA_001188425.1 of Eucidaris tribuloides. Classification (NCBI taxonomy): domain Eukaryota; kingdom Metazoa; phylum Echinodermata; class Echinoidea; order Cidaroida; family Cidaridae; genus Eucidaris; species Eucidaris tribuloides. The sequence continues at coordinate 63,993 of JZLH01S0076289.1, read as the reverse complement.
ACTTCCAACCAATGACCAAAAATATTCTGTAGTGAATCAATATTGCTATCTACCAATAATTAGCCATTCTCATCCTTTTTTAAAGTTATAAAAAGAATAAATTGATAATTGTTATAGTTATCACTTTTGTACTTGTACAATGTAATACTTCATATTAAAACTACAAAGAAAAAAATCTTTTCATACCTTTACAAAAAAAAATAATCACATTAAAGAAGGTAAGAAACACCGGCTTGATATTTGTTATTCTTAACAAACTTAATTTAAAACTTTGATTTCAATCAAGATTTTTCCAGGGCATTACTGTATTCATATAATATGACTGTGTAAAAACTCATTCATAAATGAACACAAATTGCACTTTGAAAGCCCTCAACTATGGTTGCTTCGGGAGATGATGTAATACATTTCTGAACACACAATTATCATGTTCAACACGTCCTGTACCAACAAATCCACTTCAAATTTCAAAATGCTATTACAAGGTACTAAGCAATGACAGCACAAATTGTTTGTTTGTGTCAATTTATATCTATGTTTGCATTCCAAAGATTATTGCGGTCTCTTTGGATTTATTCAATACATGTCAAATAACAATGGATTTAGTAGATTTTAATGCCACGTATTACATTTTGAGTCATCAGAATATGCACCAATGTGACCTTTGACCTAGAAAGCTTAAGAGATATGTCTCAAAAACCAAAAACAGCACTGTGGAGGCACACTTTGTTGGAGGTCGAGATAGCAAAAACAAACACAGAGATAGTATTATCAATGATCAGGGTTTTGTTTATCATTTATGATGATCTTTGGTCGACCATTATCAAACTTGTTGACTACGTTTTAGATGTAGATTGCACAGCCCAAGGTTAACAGTTGACACCCAAATTAGTAGACATTGCAATGTATTTGTAATTAGCAAATATATTTGTGTAAATCAATATCGGAAGCTTGTGCAATATTTTTGTAAAATTACTCTCTTTACAGTTATTCTCTTGTAATAACTATAAAGCTTGTCCATTCAAAAAGCAGCAATAAAGTTTGTTGAACAATAATGGACTTACAGTAAATTTTACCTAGTAATGTAGTGACATCTATTTTTTTAATCACTCTGGTTTTGAAATGAAATGATGCCTAAATCAGCCATTCCACGTAAATGTCATGCGAGTCACGCATGTTTCATGTCATACAAGTCACAAACCAGTGTATAGATCAAAACCGAGAAAATATTGAAGCCGATTGCTTTTCCCGATCATGTAAATCAATCATCTATACCCTGACTTGTGACTCGTAGCACACAGCACGCGTGACTCGTGTGACACAAGTATGCAATGGCTAAAATGTCCCTAATATGTTTATATTGGGAATTCTGGCTATCCTATTGGTTCCACATTTCTCCGGCAACAAATGCTCTAATGACTACTGCATACACTAACCCTCACCCAACCCCTAATCCCATTTTGAACTGAAAAACCTAATGACAATCCTAAGCCTAACACTCTGTCTTCTGAGATCAATTGTCGCAAGAACAAATGCCATATCACACTCTAGTTGTGACATTTTACATTAAGTCTGCCGCATCTTCGGACTTGAGGAATTCCCACCTACCATTGTCGTTGGAATGGTCCATGCCCTCAGTGACCTCCATGGCTTGGCTGACTTTGAAGGCATTCCTATTGTCCTTGGGAGGGGTGAGGGCATTGACGATGTCACTCTGGCGGGTGTATGGATGCAGGTGTTGCTTCTCTTGCAGCAACTGGACGACAAGGTTTTGCAGGTGATTGAGTTTGGTCTGCAAAGGACACAGAAAAAAGGAAAGCAGTAATACTATACCATATTTATAAACATACAGGAGTTTGTTGATATAAAATTTAGTTGGTTCACTGTCATGACATGATTTATCTAAAAACATTTAAAAAAAATTTTGAACACAATAAAAACGCACCAAGAAAATAGTCTTCGAATAGGTAAATATCAGTCAATATTTTATTGATATTCTAGCCATGTATACAGTCTGTGAGTAGAAACTGATTGTAGTAATCCAGTGATTGCCAAATAATTTACCTGATAAAACTGGTGTACTAATATAATAGCACATGGAAAATCTTTTAAAGCAGCGATTTTAATGGCATAAAATACAAAATACATTTGGCTCAGGTGAGCAAAAGTATGCAAATATGATGGATGTCAAGTATTAAAGGTAAATGACATGATTGGGGGTAGTCCCTAACTTGGGGTAAAATTTCTCTAGACTCGAGTAAACTATGCAAGGATTCTACTGTGAAACGTTTGTACTCAAAAGTTGACTCATTTTAAAAACTTCCATCAGTATGCCTTGTGACAGACATATCTATTGTGTAGCTTTGTATGGGACCTATTTCTATCGGGCCTTGAGAGAATTAAACTGCTGGTATATTCACGCTTGATTCTCCTTAAGTATACAAACTCAAGACAAATCCTTCTAACCAGGAGATCTACTCCAGCTGGTGTAACCATTGGTATATCTTTCAACCAGTTTAGTTCTAAAGGCATTTTTTCTCCCAATCATGTCATTGTAATATGGAAAGACAGAGATTCACATGTGGGATGATATGTTTATCTCACAAAAGTAAGATCATGAAATCAACAGGAAAAGTTACTTTTTTAACCCATTGAAGGTCAAGGGTTTACAAAAAATGTGTGGTAATGTAAAATCAATCCGTCTTCCACAGTTGACTTGCTTAATGATGTGATATGATTCACTTGCATACATGCTGGAATCATTCAAATGATTTGTCTACCTAAATAATAAAGATCTCAATGTACATTTGCGAAGATACAAGAATGATACCTTGGTGAAATCTAACGAATGTTGCACACAAATGCTGCACATCAAGGTTTTTCTTTCTCCTAAAATAGTCACGCTGCATTTTCTCTCATGTCACTATCCATTAATTATACTGGATGTAAGCTAATTATGGAAGTGTCTTTGAACATTTCCGTAGCTACCAAATCAAAAAGCTTTGTCAACATATATCTGTGTAATTTCCTTCCACTAAAACAGACACGAGGCATTTTCTTTCATGTCATTATCCATTTCATTTTGGATATAAGCTGATTATGCAACAATCTCAGGACATGTCTCTAGCTGCCAAATCAAAGAGCTTTGCCAATGATTATCTGTGTATCTTGTGTAACCTTGGTACATGCTGATCACAAAAACAAACAACTATACAAAACATGAAATAAAAAGGTATTTTTTTCCATTGTCCTACAGGTGTTCCAAGCCAAAATCTTTCAGTCCAAAGGTTATTTACACAAGCTATGGGAAAACCTGACAAAAAGCAGGAAGCCCCGGTGGCAGATATAAGGTGACAATTTAAATCAACCATATATGTACATGCAAACATTATGACTTATTAATGCAGTCTCTTTGAATGTTTATGACATAAAGACATGTGCCAAGTTGAATTTCATCTTAAAGACACTGCTTAACATAAAACAATTGTCAAACTGTAAAATTTGAGCTACATAATAAATTATGCTTCCACTGGCAAGGTATGCATGGATAAACATCACATGTGACTTTTGCATGCAGTGTACTATAAAGTATAACACAACATGCTTTGGGGGGGGGGGTGGACATGGCAAAACTGGGTACTCCAGATTCTCACTTGTTTAAAGCACTAAATGATCATTTTGAGGTATACATTTGTTCACCCATTTCAGGGCTGCATTCCTTGACTATATCAAAGACACCTAGAGCACAGAGGATCATGTAGTTCAGATTGTTACTGTGGTCATTGTCAAATCATGCCTTTGAGAGAAGAATTACTGGTATATCTCTTAAATCATCATGTAAATGAATAAATAAATAAATAAACAAACAAACAATTAATTAATAAATAAATAAATAATAAATAAATAAATAGGTAAAATAAATAAATATAAATAAATAGATAAATCAATAAATCAATAAATCAATAAATCAATAAATCAATAAATCAATCAATAAATAAATAAATAAATAAATAAATAAAAAAAATAAATAAATAAATAAATTAAATAAATAAATAAATAAAACATTACTAAAGCTATAGTCACTTTCTTGGCAGCCACTCAATCACTGTGACATTGAACAAGTTTTAGTTTTGTTATCTCCCAGACAAATATTGACAAGTTCTGTGTGACCTTTTTGGTCAATCATCAGTTACAAGATTTGAGCTTGTTGTTTTCAAGATGACAGAATAACAAAAGTTCAGCATATAATTTCTTACGCCCCATGCTGACAGCAGGAGGAAACATTTTTGCACCCTTCTTTTGAAACCTTTATTGATACCTTTGGTCAATTTTGTTCCCACTGACAGAGAGAGCTACTACATGTATAAGATAAACTACTTTATTGGGATTTCCAACACTGATAATTTTACCACAAACCAGACATGCACAAGGCTCTGCGACCTTTGACCTCCAAAAGCCTATTGTCCCACCGTAGTATCATGGTACATAGCTGACCCACATTTGATTAAAATCTGATCAGCATTCCCAAAGTTATCTTGGTATACCACTGACAAAGACAGAAGTTAACCATGTCACCTTAGAGGCTGCAGTGACATCAATAATAGCTACTAATACAAGTTAATATAATGTGGTTAGATAAGAGTTGGAAAAGAAAGACTAGTCTTAGTTATCTCATTCATAAATGAATAACACATCATCATTCAAACTATCACAACCATATCACTTGGGTATCACATGTACAACAATCAAACACAGAATTTGATAGTCCTGTTGATTTTACAATTACAAAACAATGTTATCCTCTCTGTGAATTCCACATAATCAGAACACAAGTCACCCGTAAATATTTTTTTACTGGCTCAGTGCCAGATAATCAGGGTGAGGTCAGCTGGCAACGGTTCACTGTTTTTGTCCTTGTTGGTCAAGTCATGTTACTAATGTGATTATATGGACCATATTTGTAGGTGTGTTTCTGCGTGTTCTGTCTGTGAATGTATGTCTGTGTATGTATGTCTGTGTATGTGTATTTGTGTACAACCCTACAACTAGAAACCAAATCAGTGACAAAATCTTTAAATCACACTTCACAGAAAAGACCAATTATTTTTTATTCCTTCACACTTGTGCACTATGTACTTTTCAGAACAAAACATGAGACAAACAGCAATATATCCCAGTTTTGATTCTCCTTGAAAATTTATGTTTGAGTAACGATTTATAGTTTGCTTGCAGCTTAAAGCTCTATCATGGAGATTGCTGCCTAAGTCAAATGTGACTGTTTACTTTGGCAAACACAAATGCCATCTCAACTCAAGGTTACATGTATGCACATGTGCGTGTTTGCTTCTATGGAACTACATTGTTACATCATTACATGACTCCTTTGTGACTACCAATCTGTTTTAATGTTGAAATCAAGTAAGATGTATTTGTTTAAAATCTTTACCCAAACAAGAAAAATCTACAATGAAAGGTCAAAATTCTCACGTTTATTTAACCTATATGTTTGTGAATTCTGGCATTTGCATTCATTGTTAAATATCTTAGGTCTATGGTAGACATAGGAATAGGGGATTTCTCTTGCAAACTATAAATTACAACACAAAAAATCTTCATCAATTTCTCAGGAGGGGAAAAATATGAAATCAATTGGCAAGCTAGTTTATCTTTCTTTTGGCAGAGCAATAAACAATTTTCATATAGATAAGCACCCATATTATCAACATAAACAAGTACATAGACACAAACACACACTCATGATGGTAACACACAGACATATATGAAGTGAAATGCAGGATTGCAAATGCACTTTGGTCGAGGGGAGGAGGGGTCTATGGATGGGGATACCCTATTACCAGGGTTATAGCTACGGCGGTCGGCGCCGGTCGGTAGTAGTCAGCACAAACCGAAGCCGACCGGCACTGAGCGGAATTTATTAGTCCTCCGACCGGCACAGAAAAGCTTAAAAATGACTGTAAAATGTTTTAAATCTCTACATAAATTATGTATTTTGAGCTTTAAACATCATTACATTTCAGCGAAGATGTATTTTGTAAAATAAATGCTTCCAGATGCTTTTTTCTATGTGGAAACCCAGGAGCGCTATACGCTCGCTTTGCTCGCTCCGCTTGCGTAACTCCTTCCTACGGCCGGCACAGAAATCTTTCTAGCTATAACCCTGCCAATTACTAAGGGGGAAAACTTATAAATTTGATGTACTCTACTCTATTACAACTTTCACAAACCTTATTTACATGTATTTTCAAAATCTTTCTTTCTTTTACGCCAAAATGAATCATCTGGTGAGCAGACCATGTGACATCACTTTAAAACTGGGCTATACGATCAGCTCAAACAGTAGAACTTTACATTCAACAGGCCTTCAGCTCTGTTTGGTTGAAAAAGTAGGAGAAAATTAGGAGCAAAATTCTCCAAAAAGTAGCAGAAAAGTAGGATTCAATCCACCAAAGTAGGAGGAAAGTAGAATATCAATAAGTATTGTTTGGATTTAGTAACCCTGAAGAAAATGAAAACATGTGGAATATTTCTTCACAAACAGGTGATGATGGTACTTATAGTACTCTCAGCAACAACCTGTAAAGACTACTTAACTCTAAACAAATATCAAAGCTATCACAGAGAAGTTTTTTGACAAAAAATAGGGAAAAAGTAGGAAAATATGGATTTTCAGGGGAAAATGGGAAAATTAGGATCTTCAAAAAAATGTAGGAAAAAGTAGGAAAAGTAGGACCAGTTGAAGGAATAAAAGATCAGGTAAAACAAGCAAAACCGCACAATACTAATTTTATTTGAAGCTTACCTCATTGTCTTCTTTCTCCTTGGCCAGCATGGCGACGTATCTCTCTCTGTCCTCCTGTCGTCTCTTCATCACGTCTCGCTGATTGTGATACAGAGTAATATACTCTCCTGTTGGTGGAAATACAGATGAAATCTTAGCTTTATTTCTTATCAACAACTTTAGCCATCTAATCTATACACGATAAAAGTATCTTTACAAGGCAATACTTCCATTTCTGCACCAATCATGCCTTGAATACTATCTACCAGCAATATTTACCATACTCCTTTGGTGAGAAAAATATCTAACCATTCCTCCACCTATCCAGTTATAGATTGTGTGTTCTATACATCCATCTATCAATCAATCCAACCACCCATCCATCCATCACATCCATCCATCTATCAATCCATCCATCCATCCATCCACCCACCCTCCTTCATCACATCCATCCATCCACCCACCCTCCTTCATCACATCCATCCATCTATCTATCAATTTATCCACCTGTCATCAATCCATCACATTACCTATTGTTTCCGTCTCTCCAGCCAGTTGTAGATTGGTATTTTCCATTCATCTATCATCAATCCAACCACCCATCCAACCATCATTCCATCTTTCTATCCATTCACCTGTCATCCCATCTGTCACTCCACTAACCTCCCATTCATCAATTCATCTCATTATCTATTGTATCTGTCTCTCCAGCCAGTTGTAGATTGGTGTGTTCCATCCATCTATCCATCAATCCAACCACCCATCAATCATCCCATCTATCAATCCATCCATCCATTTGTCATTCACATCTATCAATCCACCAACCATCCCATTCATCATCCATCACATTACCTATTGTTTTCTGTCTCTTTAGCCAGTTGTAGATTGGTATGTTCCATTCATCTATCATCAATCAACCACCCATCCAACCATCATTCCATCTATCAATCCATCCACCCACCTGGCATCAATCAATCTCATTACCTACTGTTTCTGTCTCTTCAGCCATTGTAGATTTGTGTGTTCTATCCATCCATCCATCCATCAATCGAACCACCCACTAATCCTTCATCCCATCCTCCATCAATCCATTCACCTGTCATTCCATCTATCAATCCACAGTCTCCATTCATCAATCGATCACATACCTACTGTTTCTGTCTCTTCAGCCACTTGCAGATTTGTGTGTTCTATCCATCCATCCATCCATCAATCGAACCACCCACTATCCTTCATCCCATCCATCCATCAATCCATTCACCTGTCATTCCATCTATCAATCACCAAGTCTCCATTCATCAATCATCACATTACCTACTGTTCTGTCTCTTCAGCCACTTGCAGATTGTGTGTTCTATCCATCCATCCATCCATCAATCGAACCACCACTATCCTTCATCCCATCCATCATCAATCCATTCACCTGTCATCTCCATCTATCAATCCACCAGTCTCCATTCATGCAATCCATCACATTACTATTGTTTCTGTCTCTCCAGCCAGTTGTAGATTGGTGTGTCCATCCATCTATACATCAATCAACCACCCATCATTCCATCTATCTATCAATCCATCCACCTGTCATTCCATCTGTCAATCCACCACTCTCCATTCATCAATCATCACATTAACCATTGTTTGCTGTCTCCCCAGCCAGTTGCAGATTGGTGTGTTCTATTCATCTAGCAATCCAACCACCAATCCATCCATCATTTCATCCATCTATCTGTCCATCCATACATTCATCCACCGTCATTCCATCTATCAATCCACCACCTGTCATCAATCCATCACATTACCTATTGTTTCTGTCTCCCCAGCCAGTTGTAAATTGGTGTGTTCCAGCTCCTGACACCTGTCACTCAGGTCTGCCTTCTCCCTCATCACGTAGCAGAACTTCTCCTGTAGTTTCTCCATGGCCAGCTCCATTGTCTCGTACGCTTCCTGGGTAACGGGACTCTGAATTCGGGAATCGGCTGATGAAAGCACAAAGAGATGGAGATAAACAACGACAATGCCACAGATTACAGGCAGCAGTATTGTTTGACACATCTGAAACTGTCCAGCAGCCCAATTTTGTGTTTGTCTGACCAACCACTATTATGATATTACGAGAAAGGTATCTATTTCCTGGAATTCCACAGGATAAATAAATTCTTCCATACGTATTTTAAAGGTTGTGCTTTTGATTTGCAGACCAAATCATTTTTGTTCAGATTTGATCAAACTATAGAAAGGTACATAAAAATAGTGTGTAAAAAATTTGATATCCATATGTAGTAATATAAATGATAAATAATTTGAATTTGGGCTTTTTGGTCAAGTTGTATTTTCTAATGGTTTTCTAGATTTCATATACCAGATGTAGTTTTCACCCATTAATTTTGAATTTGGGAGAGTCCAAGTGTAACAAAGAGTGCTTGACATTTGTCTTACTGCACAAGTGAGAGTTTTTAACTCTTTACACGCTGAATTTATTCTGAGGGGATAATAATGACTGTTATTTTGATATTTTCTTTAAATCTTACTTTCCTTATTGCACCACTGATACTGGTAATTATTCTATAGATGTTGCTTAAGCATTATGGCCATTTGTTAGCTTTTCTAGTACAAATGTAATGGAGAAAACCGATTATTACGATTGTTGAATTAAATTGTACAAATGTGCAAAATTGCAACATTCGCATGCAAAGGGTTAATCTTGGTTCTAATACGTATTTTTTCATTTTTTACAGTAAATTTTTTGTTGATATGAATGTTCAATCCTTGGGCTTTGAATAAGAAACAGAATTACATAATGAATTAGAAAACATAAATGCATGTTCTTTGTTCAATGTACATCTGATGTTTAATTCATACATATTGTTGGTAATTTCACGTACTGGCGAATGTTTGTAGGTTTGTAGGTACGAGATTCGCCGGTACGTAATGTCGCCGACGATATGATGACATCATTTGGGCCATGCAGATAATCAGATACTGTGTAATTACATTTCATTTTTGTTCACAAATCTCTTTGCTCAGCTGGTGAAAGGGCATTTACATACCCATCAAAATATCAAATCAGCCAATGGTCTTTAATTCAGATGCAATTTAGTGTTGCCACTTTTCTGCTTAGAGTACATGGTAATCCCCTTTTACCAGCCAGGCAATAAATTACCAAGAAGAAATACTGGTGTTTTATGACAAATATAAGAGTTCACAATAGGGCCATTTGTTCTTACACATGTTATATCTCATTTCATCTGTTTCTTTCAATAGATGCTTATACTCTTCCTGTTGGTCATTCAGGGCTGTTCTTAATTGATCCCTTTCCATCTCTAGTTGTCTGATAGCTGCAGATAATGAATCCACCTGGAGGGCAGGGGAAAGAAAAGAACTCAATTGATATGATAGCTCTGTATCAGTAAAACCAATGCTAAAGCCACAGTTAAGTTATAGTCCATTAAACAAGTCTTTCATCAATTTATCACAAAGTATGGTATTGTCAATATCTCACTTTTCACAATCTACAGAACAGTTCACACATATCAAAAGTTGGGCGAAGCAAACCCATTTAAAACTCCAACCACAAGTTTGGACTGTCACATATTTCATTATCAGTAAATGGAGCAAAAAAAACCCCTTAATCCATTGGAGACTAAGTACGAGTTAACCCATCAATGCCCAAGCCTTCTCCAGACCCAAAATAATCACTATGTGCTATGATACAATCGGCAACACTTTGAACCATTTTACCTACATTGGACATAGTCCATTTCTTGTGGAGGGACTGTGTAAATGTTGCGGAGGGAATTATAATTTGCAAGATATTGTGAAAGAAAGAAAAGAGCATAAATGCAACTTAAAAAACTGTAGAAATTTATTTTTGACTGAATTAAAATTAATGTAGTTAGAGAGTCTACATATTTGTTGAAATAAAATTCTCATGCTATGCAAATTCACGAAAGAATGAGCTGTCCCCACCTATCCCAGCATAATCGATCATTCCGACGCTTGTGTATGAATATGCACAAGTTTGATCACACTACCCTTGCATGCAACTGTGTGAGTGTGTGAGAAAAATGGACATGAATTATTTTGGATGCACAATCAAATTACTAGTATTTCAGTTGTATCAGGTTTGACAGACAAATCAAGAAGTAATTGTTTGATTTACATCATTTGACTTATTTTCACGAGTTTGGACACAAATGTTCACTTTCTATACCTCATCTAAAGTGAAGTAATTACAGTAAGTGGGGCTGCGTGCAGCATATTTGGGCACAAATCTGATCTGATACCGACTACGTAATGTGTCATTATTTCATTATTTGTTTGATAATAGGTGACCACTGGGTAAAATAAAATATGTACAAATTGTGTCAACGGATATTCATTCAAGGATTGTTACAGTTAGACAAGCAATTGTTTTATCTTTTCATGTTTATAAACAGTCAAGAAGAATGATGCTGCTAACGTTAGCTTGCTTTTTAGGCTAGGCATGGCCCATGCCTTGGCTGGGTCCTAGCCAGTCTCTGCTAAGACAGTTGCTGGACTAAATCATTCAGACAAGCATCAATTGTCACAAGTCATATTAATTTGTCCATTTATCATATTTACCAATGGCCTTGCTTGCCTAAATTCAGATTTCAACACGCTAGTTTACCATGCCTAACGTTAGTACTCGGTATCAATGAATGCCGTCTGGTCTGTAGTGCAGCCACAGTGCAAGCAAAGTTCTGTGTCAGCTTTATCCTCAAAATCAAATCAAATCAATACTTCTGTCACAATTTTAGTAATTGTGATGTAAAATTAATGTCAACCAGTAAAAACTAGTGATGTTACACAAACAGAACATTACCTGCCACATGAAAAAAAGACCTTTATTGGTACGTTTCCATAATGAACTTTCACCATCTTGATTCTGTGTACACATGTCTCCACACACAGGCTACACAGTTCAATGCACAGTTGCACACACATTGCATGTGCATTCCACTACACTCAGCTCACAGGATATGCAAATGAGCAGTGAGCAATGATGTCATAATTCTTGACTCCCATTGGTGGAAACTTATCTGAGCAATGAATTATTCATATATTGAGTTGCCAATTTCTCATGCAAAATATGACATTTAGCTCTCAGCCAATAAAATAGCTTTGAATAATAACAGCTCTATGAATAATGCATAAAAGTCTTATTATGCCACTCCCATAATTAGCAGTCGATTTTTCTCTGTCTAATGGTGCCAAGTGCAAATTTTTTGGAGCTGTCAGTCTAAAGTTATAAAGACTTGAAAATTTTCCCACAAAAATGTGGGAATGGGCATTGATGGGTTAATTCGTCGTTGCGGGTCTATGGAAAATGTGTGCTTTCGTGAAATCAAATTGTCTCCAACGGGTTAATATAGTGCTCATTCATATGAATAGGGGACCTTAGCAAATGTACAGTAGAAAACTCATTAAACCTAGTCACTTTTTGAGAGAGAAAGGCGGCAATCCTTGGTTGTTAGTCACTTTCAATGAACAGTTCAGTAGCTTTATGATAATATAAAAATTGTTACAAGAGGACTTGAAGGTGTTGGATAACAAGCAATTACATTTAGGGTTATATATGGTTAATCTCACAATGTGAAGATTAAACTCGACAAAAACACGGTAAAGTTACCTTCAAGAAAAATCATACTTCTAAATCATTTCGGGCCCTCAAATTTGGACAAATAAAAGATGAATATATGTTCTCATAAACAATATCGGAATGCAAGAATCATCTTTTCCAGCCCAAGTCAACGATTTCAAGTATTAATGCTGAAACTATCTTTGTTACTGTTATTATTTTGTGGTGATAGGTAACATTATAGTAACTTTCCTCCTATTTCACCCTTCCTTCCCATTCCCACATCATTACCATGTCATCTCTGTTGGTCTTCTGGGCATCCCCATCTGCTTCATCTGATGATGGAGACGACGGACGGTAACTCTCCAAATTGGCAATCCTCACTCGCAGCTGGCTGTTCTCGCTGCTTAGAGCCTGCATCGCCTCCTGTAAATGTGAGTTTAACAACATAAACAGATAGAATTAAAGGCTAAAACTGTCAAACCTTGATATCTGAGCTATATAATATTACTTAAATGGTCAAATAAAAATCCTAGCATACACAAATTTGGAATGCTATGGTGCCACTGGCATGGTATGCATGGATTCACACAAATTAGTGCTCCTTAGAGTATAAATTTGTCAGACCTGTAACACAGTAGTCTATAAGAGGAAATAGACAAGGTCAGGAGAAGGTCACACTGGATACTCTAGATTTCACTCTTTTAAAGCACTAAAGGATCACTTTGAAGTACAATTTTTTTTCAGGGCTTCATTGTTAAACCTTATCAAAGACATGTTGAGTATGGAGAATTATGTTGCTCAGATATTTGAAACTGTGGTCTATATTAAACTGTGGCTTTAAATGGAGGCATAATAGCGTAACCATGACCAAAAAAACACACACAAACCAAGCAAAACAAAACAGATTTCAAATAAAAAACATAAACATTTTGCTTTAAAATCTTTTGTTCACACCATACATTGTGGCAAGTTCAAAAAAATCAATTCTATTCAAGGACATTACACTGTTTCTTCTTTCCACCTATAAACACCCGATATTACCCTAGTAAAATATTGTACAGCACTAACCCCCATTTAAAAATTTCTTATAGCTTCATATCTCCTACAAATAAATTTATACATACATACATAAAAATATAAATCAAGAAATGAATGAATCAATCAATCAATCAACCAACCAACCAATCAATCAATTAGTCAAAAAAAAAAAAACCTAAGCAAATGTTTATCCTCCAAATGAGTAGAAAGCATTATGTTTCCTGAATTCCACAGGTCATACATGGCTTAGCTTCAATGGAAAAATTTTTCAGGACATCAATTCTTTACTTTTTATGAAGTATTTAATCGCAATGTTATGCATAATCTACCAACAATACTAAGGAGAAAGTGCAGCTAACAAGACACACACAAAGCAAATTGCCATGCATTTTACTTTTAATTTAGATGAATTCACACAAGCTAGAAATGATATAGTATCTCCCAATACCACATTTCAAACACTTGAAAATGTGAGTTGATTCACCTGAGCTTGAAGTAGATCACCCCTGAGTGATTCGGTGACCCCGCCCTGAGCTTCGTAATGCTGTGCTCTGTCAGCCAGTGTGGCTTGTTGCATAAGTTGTTTGTTGAGGTCGAAAACCTGAGTCTTTACTCGGTCTAATTCCCGTTCGCTGTCGGCAAGCTTTTATACAAGAGGAATAGATGTGTAAGATGAATCAAGAAATTTCTTCAGGCTGGTTCTTGAAATTAATAACTTGCTTCTTTATGAAACCGCTTTGAAACCTTGCAAACGAAGGTCAATACTATGATACAAATGTGACAACAATCTGTCACATTTGCTTTGATTACAGATTCAAGTATCTTTTTTTTCGGGGGGGGGAGGGGGTCAGCATTGTCTCCCCACATGTGTGTGTGTCTTTATAATGGATAACAATCATTCTTATCCAATAGATAGTTGAATCTGTAAGTTAAATTATAGGCACTTGGGATTAAAAAATTACACACACAAATATTCACCTTGTACCATTTTGGTTGATGTGATGTTAAATACACATATATCTTTTATCACTTAAAATATGTTTTGAACAGCAGTTGATGTTAAAACAGAAATAAATTTTAATGAAAAAAAATGAGTACAAAGTAATTTGAAAAATACCCTATTTAACACTGTGGAAGCACCATAAAAAAAAGAAGAAAATTAACATCTGACCTAGATGATAGTGTTTAAATGGACAAATAAACAACCTAGAACATATATTTCAGACTGCTATGCTTTCACAGGCAAATTATACACAGATCAATATCAGCATATGACCTAATCCCCGGTGGAGAGAAGTCCATGACAAAGCAATCTATGAGGGAACACTGGACTGGTCGCTCATTGAATTTCATTTTTTAGAAGCACTTACTGATCATTTTTTATTTTTTTATTTTCAGGGCTTCATTTTGGACCTTACAACAGACACACACACAGCATAAAGCATTATGTAGCCCATAATTTTCAAAACTTGAACCATTGTTAAATTTTGTCTGTAAGAATAAACATGCTCATCCTTAGAGAAGAGCTTTCATAAATTTTTTTATGAGGCAATTTTACTCTTCAAAAACACAGAGGATGTGTCATATTTTTAAAGTAACCTGTTCTTACCTGTGCCCTCGTGTCTTCTAACTCCCCTTCCTGCTGACCTAACCTTGACCCCAGTTCACTGGCCACATGCTGCTCTGACTGGAGGGAGGTAGTCAACTCCATGTTGTCTTG
>JZLH01S0076289.1:26161-48784 GCA_001188425.1 Eucidaris tribuloides | reverse complement strand
GCTCTGGAAGGTAAAGAGGAATACGAAATAATATCTTTATTGGTAGCTTGTTAGGCAGAGGTAGATGTAACAAGACGGAAGATTGCCCCCTCCCCCTCATTTTTTTTTTTTTTGGGGGGGGGGGCAAGCAGAAAGTGATAAACTAGGACATTTTCCCTGCTTTCCAGCTTAACTGATAATGCTTGTATGGTTCTGCCCAATGCTTCACCCCACCACCCCTCCCTCCCCTTTGGGAAAATCTTGGATCTGCCCGTGTTGGGTATCACACAACTTCCATGCCACAAGTTCAGTACTGTTTACAAGTCAACATTATGCTGTTTGTAGTTCCTCCGGCTAAATTTTCAATCTTCATTCTGGGCCAGCAGGCACCTGATGGTGACCTTTTACACCCATACCCATAATAAAATGGTACATCCCAAAATGTCATATATTTATGTCCATTTAGCCTGATCCAAATGCTACAAATGGGGCTGTGGGACATTATCATTAGTCTTATAAATGCTATATGTAATTTCCCACAGCTTAATATCCAATTCTTTATTCTATGCTATCACCCTGCTATGGTGGCCTTTTACACCATCACCCATAATATAATAGTCTATCCCAGTTTGCAATACATTTATGACAAAATAGACTGGTCCAATTGCTAGTGATGGGGGTGGGGACCAAATCAATACTATTTTAGCAAATGCTGTTTGTAGTTCCACTAGCTAAATTTTCAGTTTGTTACTCTGATTTAGCACCCTAGTAATGGTGCTCTTTTACACAATCACCCATAATAAAATGATACATCCCATGTTACCATAAATTATGTCCACTTGGACTAGTCCAATTGATAGTATTGGGGATGGGGGACCAGATCATTACCATTTTAACAAATGCTGTCTGTAGTTCTTCCACCTCAATCCTCAATTCTTTGTTCTGGGCCAGCATGCTTCTAATGGTGGCCTTGTCACTCTAACCTACAATAAAATGGTACATCCCAGGTTACCACAAATTATTATGTCCAATTGGACCAGTCCACTTGATAGAAACTGGGGTGGGGGACTAGATCACTACCATTTTAACAAATGCTGTCTGTAGTTCCTACAGTTGAATCTTCAGTTCTTTGTTCTGAGCCAGTGCCCTGTTGCCCTGTTGATAAAATGGTTTATCCCTGTTCGCCACACATTTATGTTCAAATGGACTAGTCTAATTGATAGAAATGGGGGTGGGGGACCAGATCATTACCATTTTAACAAATGCTGTCTGTAGTTCCTCCAGCTGTATTTTCAATTCTTTGTTCTGGGCCAGTGCCCTACTGATGGTAGCCTTGTCGCTCTGTATGCCTTCTAGGAGTGAGGTCTTGTCCACTGCCTCATCCTTGTACCTGCTGAGCTGAAAGCCAAGTTCCTCAACCTCCATCTCCTTCTCCTGGTAAAGCCGGCTTAGATTAGAATTGTCACCAACCTTTGTTCAAAAAATATGTGAAAGACAATTTTTGTTAAACTCTTAACCCATTGGAGATGATTTGATTTCACTATAAAACACATTTTCCATAGACCCCAACATGCGTTAACTCATACTTAGTCTCCAGCGTGATAACAATCCAGAGAAATTACTGTAAACCATATAGACATCTTATGTATTGTGTGAAGCATATTTGCGCCTTTGGCACTGTAAGAGTTAATGGCGGAATCTTTATTTCAACATTAAACATGTAAGTTTTTAGAAAGTATTGTTACAGGAGATACGATTATTTTTCTTCTTTGGTTACATACTTTTGCAATTTCACAATAGATTTGCCACCAAAATACATAGAATAAATGTTGTACCTCATAAGCATCCCTATCCCACACCCTCTTCCCATTCAGGTAGGAGGTACTGAGATATTTTTACAGTGTTTGTCACAGAGATTTACGGGGTGGGTAGATGGGATGAATATTTTAAGCCTTCTCACTGACTAAGAAAATCCTATTTGTAAGGAAACTCAATCTATGTTCATGTGTCATGTCCTATAAAGTACCAATACCCTGGATAATTTGTTTGCTATATTTATAGAATACATTTGTGGCATGCCCTCTTCAAAGTATTAGAACTTGTGATCACTCAGATTTTTGTTCACTGGGGTTTGAATGTAAATTTCAAAAAGTAATATAAAACAAAAAGATTTGCAACAGACTAGTCAATCAACTGATTCTATCAATCGATCGATCGCTTTATCGATAATTTGTCTGTATATGTCTTGATCATTAACACACACAAGCAGTGTATCGATCAATTCCGATACTGAACTTCGATAGTAAAGCAAAAACGTACGCATATGGCCAGAACGCGCTCGCATAGAAATCGATGCTTACGGAGCAGAACTTAAACACGTAAAGCACAAGTGCCAGAATATTGTACACATTATGATCCAGAGATGCCAACCCTTATGAATTTTTCCGGGAGGTCTGGTCTTATTACAGTTATTAGGCGGTACGGTAAACAATAACAAGGTTAAAATGAGATCAGAGTGCGAATGAGAAAATATTTGAAACAGCTGCACCAACAGTTTTCTTATGAGGAAAAGCATGAATAAAACAAACCTTTTGTTCTGTCACTGACCAGTGAATACAAACACGGCATTTCCATTACAATTTGGGCATTGCAATCAAATCATTTCAGTAACCAAGGCATTTGGTTCGGTAGTTTCATTTTTTTTATCATTCATATTCTATTCTTATTATAATCTACATTTTTGTTGTTGAACGCACCGTCTAGTAACCCTTATAAGACCAGAACTGCCCTGGAAAAATCCGTACTGGTTGGCATCACTGATGATCTGATTTATCAAAATATGGACTGCTTCACGGCTAAGACAACTGAATTGTGGTTATTTGAAGTGTATTCTAGTTGTACAAAAAATTTTATTTTTAGGGTATTGGTACACTCTAATATCATTGAGTTACCACAGGTTTTCAATGTTATTAGAAATGTGGACAGGATTGCATTCAGCATGTTATTGAAATATAGCTCACGTGGCCAAATCTCAGGGGATTGTCTGCCCTGTGAAATTCAGTCATTGATTGCTTACCAGTGCCTGATACTGGGAATGTATTGCATCTTTCTCCTCCTTTAGGGCAGCCAGTCTCTGCTCTAACCTCATGACTTCTTCCTGACTGACACTGCTGACGCTGATGTCATCTTTCAGTTGCTCGGCTGTCATGAAGAAGAAATTTGACAGAAACGTGCATAGGATCTACAGTACATTGTTTGTTTGCAGAATTCCTGGAAAAATTGTTGCAAAACAGGCCTTTCTTAAAGGCACTGTATAACAGTGTTTCCAGTTTAAAAAATCTGAGCTCCATGATTCCCCATGCTACCAGTGTCTTTGATATGGTTTAAAAATGAAGCCCTGAAAAATTTGCAGTTTAAAACGATCATTAAGTGCTTTAAAAAAGTGAGAATCATTGAGAGACCATTCCAGCTTTTCCCCATAGACTGCTGTGTTACAGAATTTCCTATCGCCTGATAGGAAATTCATGTGCCAATTTGTATCTGCACATATTGCACTAGTGACAGCATAACTGTCCAAACTTTTGTATTCTAGGGTGTTTATTTGTCCATTCAAACACTGTCAGATATGTCAGATTGCAAAGTTCGACAATTTTTTTAATGGGTCTTTCACAGTGTTATATAACGTCTTTAAAGCCATAGTTTAACAATGACCACAGTTTAAAATATCTGAGCTGCATAATCCTCAATGCTCTAAGTGTCTTTCATAAGGTCTAAAAGTGAAGCCCTAAAAAAAAGATTGTACTTCAAAGTGATTATTTAGTACTTTAAAAGAGTGAAAATCCAGAGTGACCATCTCGTGACCTTGTGTATTTCCTCCCATACACTTCTGTGTTACAGGTCTGACTGATTTAGAACTTGGGTGGAGTACTAATTTGTTTATCCATGCATAACATGCCAGAGGCACCATAACATTTCAAACTTTTGTATGCTAGGATGTTTTTTTGTCCATATAAGCACTACGACGTAGCTCAGATATCAAAGTCTGACATTTTTTTTTTAAATTGAAGTTCCACAATGTAAGCCTTCGGCCATTTTCAAACAAAAGTGGACATGAGGGTGAAAATTTAAACTTGCAAGAAATCAATAGGGTTCAATATTTTTTGAAACTAGATATCTTAGATGATAGTTTTCCATGAAAATTACATAAAATACTTTATCATATGTCGTAACACAGTGAATTTAGTACAAGGGTAATTAATGTTAATGTGGGTATTTTTGCAATTTGTCGTGTCACTCACGGCATGTAAGGGGGGACCATTTGCTAGAGAGAGGGATTGGTTGATTGTGACTACATATGTTAGATAGGTAATCTAATTATGCACATGTTTTAGGACTCATAGTACTCTTGGAGAACTAATTTGTCACAAATCCTACCATAACCGATAATGGTCAGACTCCCATGTCCAAAATTTGTTGTGTCACTCACGTTTTTTAATCATAATTATTTGTCCAGTTGTAGAATTCAAATCAAAGTGGTAATGACACATGCCAGTCCTACACTATACCTAATATGGTAGTCATCATCCATTCATAACCTCCAAGTGGGAAGATATGAGCCCTTAAGACTCTCAAATTGTTGAAAATGATTGTTTGCAAATGACCCTTTATCTTTAACATGGATCTCTATTTGGTTATTTTCTCTTTTTCCTCTCTTGTCATTCATTACTAATAGAATAGATTGATAAGTACCCTAAGCCAAGAATCATAAAAAACAATACTTAACCCTATATTAACTGGGGGGGGGGGGGGTCGAATTGACCCCCTCGCAAATTCGCGCACGCCGCCGCGCAAATTTTTCACAGCGTCGCTCGCCGCTTTTACTTCAAGTCTTGCGCATCTTTGAGACCGTTTTCGCGTAAATCGGAGCATACCCTTACAACGCTGCGCGACTTTTTATACATGCATGTCAACCACCAAAATTGCTCAAAACGTGTTTTCGTGTACAATCATGTGAAATTGTGTTTTCAGGCCAAAAAATCATAAATTATGATATTTTTGCTTTTACTGGTTGAAATGAATTAATTTTATGCTGTTTATGATTGCAAAGTGTCCCAACAAATTTCATCGAAAAAAACAATAGAAAACAATTAAGTCGAAAAAACAGGAATTACATAAGAAATCACCAAAAATAAAATACATAAAAGAATCTAATTCCATTTCGGCAAATGTTTTTGTAGATATATTGTTAAAAATGAGTCAAAATGAGATATCTTCACAAAAATTACCATTATCTACTAGCTCTGTTTGTAGTGATTTCGTTAGAGCCGAAACCAAATGCTATTACACATTATTTGTCATATTATATTACTTAAAATATAGAAATTTATTTTTTTTGAATTATTACCCTATACAGACACTGTAGGTTTACTTCCGGCTCTCTGTGCGTGCTAGCGGCTATATTTTAGTTTTTTCGCGGGCGTGATTGGTGGTCCTCTGGCGCGCTATCGGCGGGCGATGATCTGAGGGCGGGGGTCAAATTGACCCCACCCCCCCCCCTCCCCCCCCCCCACAGTAAAACGCGTCTCAAAATAGGCCCAGTTAAAATAAGGGTTAAAGATCCGTACTTTCATTTTTTTTTTTGAACACCAAACAATGGCTTAACCTGGAAAAAAATTATCATTGTATTGTTCCTAAACATGCAAAAGAGGGGATTTTGGTACTTTTTCTCATCATCTGCTTTGAATTCTTCTCATTGTCAATCACCTACAGTTATCAATCAGAAAATGCAACTCACAATAAGTGGAAGTATGCGTAAATGTTCTTAAAACACCAGTTACTAAGTATTCATAAGTGTAATGTACATAGGTTGGTCACACAATTGTACATGCTTTTAATGATATGCCAGAGTACTGAAGTTTTTAAGCAAGCAAAATTCAATTTGAATACTATTTGGTAGTAATTTATTAAAAAATAAGAAGTTACTGGTTGTAATTTGACTCCCACTTTATCCATTTTGTTACTGTTACTATTGTGTATTAGTTTTGTAGCAATAAGTGACAATCGCTGAAATTTTGGAAATCTATTTTTATCTCTTTTTCAGCTTTTCCACAATTTAGTCCAACATGAATACAATACCATTATGAGGCAATGTTGTTAAAAGATCTATGTGCCAGCCATAGGTTTATTTCACAAACAAGAATCTGGAAATTGTGGATCCAAACGAGCTGTGCAATGAAGCTCTCCAGCGTAAACCAAATTGTGAAATATCAAGCAACCTAACTCAATATCTTCTAATAGTAGAAAGGAATGGTACTCACTTTGATTAACAGTAATTACATGTTCATCACACAAGGAGATAAACTTCAAAGATGCCTTACAGATCTAAACATACACCAACATATATGTACGTACCTTGATTATTTTCTAAGACACTTATTTGTTGCTCCAATTCCTCTTGCTTGAAAAGTAGTTGTTTCTTTTCGGAATTCAGCAACTGATTCTGTAACAAACAAAGATTGTAAGGAGCAGTTGATAATTAAAATAAATGGGCAGCCAATAGGTCAGACTCATTCTGGCCTTCCAAAATATTAAGATAAATCAATCAATCAAATAACTAACCAATCAATCAATCAATCAATCAATCAATCAATCAATCAATCAATCAATCAATCAATCAATCAATCAGTTAGTCAATCAATCAGTCAATCAATCAATCAGTCAATCAATCAATCAATCAATCAAGCAGTCAATCAATCAGTCAATCAATCAATCAATCAAGCAGTCAATCAATCAATCAATCAACTAAAGAACCAATCAATCAATAAATCAATCAATAAATCAATCACTCACTCAATCAACTAACCAACCAATCAATCAATCAAATCAATCAATAAATCAATCAAATCAATCAATCAATCAATCAATCAATCAATCAATAAATCAATAAAAAAAACTACAGGCAAATAATTGTTTGCCAAAATGGGAATGGATAATACTGTATTTCAAAATACATTCTTAAATGATTCAGTAAACAAACACACACACACCACCCACCAATTCTTAGGAAAAGGGGAGAGGGTACCCACTCTTAGAACCATTACCATATCACCACCATGATCATGAAAACCATCATCCCCCCCCCTCCGGCACCACCAAAACCACCACCCCCACATCCACTATCAGTACCATTACAGCCGTCACTTCAACATCACTACTACCGTCATCATCACCACCACCATCGTAAACAATTATCCTGTTTGTCATCATCACCATAATCACCTATTCATTGATACCACCAACCTAAGTTCAACACAATTCACACGACCCACTGAGATAACCAATGACTCCTTAACTCATAACATGCCAGAAGATTAAAACCTCTATGGACTTTATGTGTATTATATGGTGCAGATCTTCGTCTTCGGCACATTAAGAGTTTATACATTTACCCACCTGTGCTGCTAGTTGTTGTGCGTGTTCCTGGAGCTGGAGTGATTGTTGTTGGTATTGCTGGTGAAGGTGTTGCCTTTCTGCTGTTAGCTGCTCCACTGACTGTACATACTGTAAATCAGAAACAGAAGAAAATACCAGATTAACTTATTGGTTCCAAGTTTTGAATAGAACCTATCATTATAAAACAATTCAGCTACATACGTACGCTAGCTGTTCAAAAAACCTTCAGCATATGTGCTACACTGTACTTAAATCAGTATTTTGCATAGCAGTTATTTGCACATTACACAATTGCCTGATGAGATCAAATATTTGAATATATCAGCATACCACGACATATGCTTGCACGAACAGACTACAGATCCACGTGTACAGTCCATCAATTTGGAATTAGATGTAGAAGTGTATGTGTACACCATTGAATGATATCGTGTCAGGACACAATTAAACTTCTATCTGTAAGCATATATTTTACACAATGAATGCACGGCAATGTACATATTAAATAGAAAACATATGTTACAATTTTACACATTAATACCATGCAATATTTACAAAGTCACCATGCATATTAGAGTTTTGTTTCTCTTTCTCTGTCACTCTCTGAATGACTTCATTTTAAAACGGTTGAGACAAAATGTCACATTTAGAATATTACTGAAACTTGTGAAATGCTGAAACTGTTCATCAAGCAGCAGAGTCATTTATAAGGTAAACATTTGAAATGGAGGCAAACATCAAAAAAGGTGAACCTAAATTTGTTTTTGATGCAAGCTTACATATGAAATATCAGCACTTAAAGCTGGCACACATCTTTATGTCACTTATTACTAACGTATCAATATGTCAATGTTTAATCATGAATCAGTGAAGAGCTTGTATTATCTCATTTAAAAAAAATAATAACTTTTATTATGAGCATCAACAAGCAAAGGTAAAAACTGACAACAAAAACTAAACCCTCCCAATTCTACACTCACCCCTCCCCCGCCCCTTTTCCCCCACCTAGACAAAAAAACTTCTGGCTTAGGTAGAGTTTTGGGCAGCAGCTAGATATTTGCACCTTTTTATGTCCCTTATCAGTATGTAGTAGAGGTATTTGAACTTCATCCATAATTGGGTAGACATGAGCTAAATGTTGTGATTTTTACTTCCCATGTAACAGGAAACTAAAAAGTAAAATATCATATACCTTTTCTGCAAATATGTTGACTGTAGCCACCCTACCCACATAATGCTATTATTGGATTACTGCCACTGTTTACAGGAAATTATTAAACCCACAGAAGAGGGTCAAAGAAATATATATTTTTTCAAATTATGTCAATAATGGTTAAAGACACTATATAACACTGTGGAAACCCCATTCAAAAATTGTCAAACTTTGCTATCTGACATATCTGACAGTGTTTGGATGGACAAATAAATACCCTAGAACACAAAACTTTAAACAGCTATGCTGTCATTTGTTAAATGTACAGATAAAAATTGGCACATGAATTATT
This sequence comes from Eucidaris tribuloides, assembly GCA_001188425.1. Classification (NCBI taxonomy): domain Eukaryota; kingdom Metazoa; phylum Echinodermata; class Echinoidea; order Cidaroida; family Cidaridae; genus Eucidaris; species Eucidaris tribuloides. The sequence continues at coordinate 39,848 of JZLH01S0076289.1, read as the reverse complement.
CTCAGCTGAAAGAAAATTCTGCTACACAGCAGTCTATGGATAAAAACAGGAATGGTAGCTCAATGATTTTTGCTTTTTAAAAGCACCTAATGATCGTTTTTAACTGCAATTTTTTCAGAGCTTTATTTTTAGACCTTTAGACCGGAAAAAAATAAGATACTCCTATGTTTTTTCTTGATTCTCCTTAAGTAAACAAATTACAGACAAATCCTCCCAGGTGGGAGATCCACTCTTGCTAGTGTATAGTTGGTATATATTTCAACTGATTTGGTTCTTCATGCATTTTCAAGTATTCCCAATCATGTCACTAACCTTTAATGTCCAATGGAAAAAAAGACTTTAATAACACAGCAGTCTATCGGGAAAAACTAGAACTTCACTTTTTACAAGCAATTAATTATCACTATGAACTGCAATTGTCTCAGGGCTTCATTTCAGACCTTATCAGAGACACTGGTAGCATGGAGGATCATAGCTCAGATTTTTTTAAATTGAAAACATTAGGATGCCTGTAACCTATGATGCTTATAAAATTCAGGATTCTTACCCCATTCAGGACTAGTTATGAATATACTTGAGCTGGGGTTTATGGGAAATAATAATTTTTTATGCATTGTGTCCACTTTAACTAATCACCATTGTTAATTGTTACATGGATTTCTGCCCAGGATTTTCCACTCGAGTACACTCGCCTAATATCTATTAATTTCTCGAGATAACTTGGTGAGGCAAAGATTAAATGTTACGCTTAAAATCCTGGCTGGATAGAAAATGAATGTACACTCCAATGCCCACAGGAATGAACAAGAGTGTCGCTGGGGCGAGCACATAATACGCCCGCCTGTAACGCGGAAAATCAAAACATGTCACTGTGACCTTGACCTTTGACCTTTTGACCTCAAAATCAATAGGCTTCCTGGGATCCATGCTAGTACCATACACACCAAATTATATGAGCCTAGGTTAAGTTAAACTGAAGTTATAGCATTTACAAGGACTTCACAAGGGTAAGATTAAAACATGTCACTGTGACCTTGACCTTTGACCTCAAAATCAATAAGCTTCCTGGGATCCATGCTAGTACCATACACACCAAATTATATGAGCCTGGGTTAAGTTAAACTGAAGCTATCGCGTTTACATGGACTTCACAAAGGTAAGATGAAAACATGTCACTGTGACCTTGACCTTTGACCTTTGGACCTCAAACTCAATAGGCTTCCTGGGATCCATGCTAGTACCATACACACCAAATTATATGAGCCTGGGTTAAGCTAAACTGAAGTTATCGCATTTACAAGGACTTCACAAGGGTAAGATGAAAACATGTCACTGTGACCTTGACCTTTGACCTTTCGACCTCAAAATCAATAGGCTTCCTGGGATACATGCTAGTACCATACACACCAAATTATATGAGCCTGGGTTACGTTAAACTGAAGTTATCGCGTTTACAAGTAAAAGTTAACGGACGGACAGACTGACACCGAGCGTGATACCATAATACGTCCCGTAGCCGGGCGTATAAAAATTGATTGCATGGGACTAAGAAGTGTTGAAATGAGTTACCTATGCATGCGATTAAGGCATGTCCTTCCACGTTGAAGTTGCCAGGAGAAGTCATTTCAACACCTACTTAGTCCCATGCAGTCAATTTTTCATTACTGTGGGCATCGGAGTGTACATTCATTTTCTATCACGCCAGGATTTTCAGCTTAACATCTGTTGGGGTATTTTCAACTGCCCCAATCTACGTGACTCACCTGGGCTAATCTCCTCTCTACTTCAATCTTCTCCTCTTGCAGCCTGTGGAGGGCGCTCTGTGTCTCCTGCGTCTGCCCGCTCTGTGCCGTCAGCTGCTGGACTCGGAGTTCAGCCATGTTGAGCCGTTCCTGGAGTGGACCAAGGGCTTGACCAAGCTGCTCATTTTCTGATGACTGGACATTGTGTACAAACATAACAAAACACTTTCACGTATATCAAAGCAGTAAGAGAACCAAATACCACCCTCATTCCCACGTTATTCATCTTATGACAACAAAACCAATTATTTCACATGACTGGCATAAAACATTGTGCATCTCAATCTTAAAGGTAAACAGCATGACTGGAGGTGGTCCTCAACTTAAAAACTATTCTAGAATCAAGTTAACTATGCAAGGATTGTGCTGTGAAAAGTATTTGGTCAAATGTTGACTCGTTTTAAAAGAACCACTGTCCATATCCATTGAGACAGGCAAATTTGTTGTGAAGATTTCTACGGGATTAATTTCAATCTGGGCATGAGAGTAATTCAATACTGGTATGTTCATGCTTGATTCTCCTTAACTAAAATTCAAGACAAATCCTTGCAGCCAAGGTTTACACTCCATGTAATGTATGCATTGGTTTCTGTCTGAACTCATTTGCTTCTTAGGCATTTTCAAGTGTTCCAAGTCATGTCATAAGCCTTTCACATGTCATTGGCACAATTAATGTAAAAAAAGTATGACAGTGATACAACTCATTCTTTCATTTTTATATATAGAGGGACATCCCTCACTAAATTATTCATAACACTGGCAGGTTAACATTGGATGTTTTTCTACAAATATGAGATTGTACAACAGATTTGTAAATATATCAATTGTTTGGAAAATATATTACTTCACAAAATTCAGTTTAACTTTACAAATCTATAATAAACTATTACAAAAATTACAGTTAGAAAGAGTACATGTTATCAACAAACAGTTTAATTGTGGCCAATATACTTTTCAAAATCGTATAAACTGTAATTTGAAAATTTTGTAATTATCATTATAATTATCATTATAATTATAGTTACATTGTTCTGTCATTCTAAACCCATCAGATTCACTTGAAAGTGATAGGCTAACATTGTGGAGCTTCAATTTAAAAAATGTCAAATTTTGATATCTGAACTACATAGTAGTATTCATATGGACAAATAAACACCCTAGAATAAAAAAGTTTGGAAAGTTACAATGCCAATGGCAAGTTATGCATGAATAAACAATTAAAACTCAGGGCGAGTTTAAATAGCCTAGGTGTACACACAGTAAGTCTATGGGAGAAAATGGGCAGGTGAATCTGGTCAACTTACGATTTTTACTTTTTTAAAGCACTAAATAATCATTTTGAAATACAATTTTTTCAGGGCGTCATTTTTAGACCTTATCAAAGACAATGGTAGCATGGGGAATCATGTAGCTCAGATTTTTTTTAACTGTGGTAAATGTTAGCCAATACCTTGAAGCTAACAATTACCAAAATACTTTTACTATGAGTTATGTTTACAAAAAACTGACAGTAAAATTTGACTTAAAACAAACACAATAAAATACCAGGATAAAAGTGCATTAGAAGAATTATCTTCTATTCCATACACACCTTTGCTCGTAGTTGACTTGTCAATTCAGAGTTTTGTTGATTTAGTTCCTCATTAGCTTTTCTGCAAGAGGTAGAGAGAAAAGTTGATATCTAAATTAACAGCAAGTATTCTGACCTTAAAGTGTCAAAGCTAATTAAGTGTCAGGCATGGCAGGAGCCTTTTTTGGCTTGGCTCTCTTGTCAAGACTTCAGCAGTGCCATAAACATTACTTAAGGCATATCAGGCACATCAATGTCTACCCACATCCACCCCGACAAGGTATACATTAACTTGTGGCACACACATATTTGCAATATCCACTAGTGCATGTAGTTGCACAGAACTTTTCTTTGCACAATACAAACAAAATGAGGAGATACCCCGAAATAGGAAGCACATTTGTACATGTCCAAATATGTTTTGGGTATTAAACCTTCTCAGTACAATCAGTTCAGACTATGTAAACATTGTGTATATTTTGGCGACAATGGGTTAAAAAGGATTAATGGCATTTATACACACTCTTCAAATTTTGCTTATTGTTGTTGGTGGCAATCAAACTCACTGCAGTTTCTAGACTATTTTTTTGCATTAAAAAATTGTGATTAGGTTCCTGAGGTCAATAGGATAACTCTAAATCAACTACAGGCATGAATTAAAGGCAGGGGATCTCTTTTGCATGCCTAAAAATTAGCATTGTGTAAATACAATTGCATTTAGAAGAAAATGCCATCTGGGAACCTTTAGCAAAATATAGGAGCTAGAAACTCAGTTTTAGTGGAATTATAGTAACCGTTAGTCTCAGATTTGAATTTTTTTCTTGCGAGGAACAAATGGTTGAAATTTTGATATCTGATGTACATGATAATGCTTCAATGAACAAATAACCGATTGCGTTGTCTCATTTGGTAGAGCGTCCGCCTCACAACTGGGAGGTCGGGGGTTCAAGCCCGCCGGGCCCACGATTAATTGGGCAAAATGAATTTTCGGAGGATTTCAAAGATTTCTGTTTCGAATAAAATGTGGATTATTATTACTATTATTATTATAAACTCCCTAGAACACAAAATCTACATAGTTCATGCTGTCACTTGTCACTAACAAAATGAACATGAAATGATAAGTGAATGAATGAGTAAATACGTAAATAAACAAGTACATAAATAACCATTTTACAGAATATAAAACCTTAACCAAATATATGAACTACTTCTTGAATAGTCAATTATATCTAGACTTACTCACCTTAATTTATATATATCTAGTTTTAGAGAATCCTTTTCTTTGTCCAATTCTTTACTTGTCTGTAGGAAAAAGAACACACTCTAAAATCTTAAAACACTTCACAATAAACAGTCCCTTTTTTGTGACTATAGCAAAACTCATTCAGAATACATTGGCATGATTATGTAGACCTATGGGAATGATTATACCACTGATCTGTTAACTATACAGCTATGACAGTCTATTTCTGTTGGAGAAGTGATATATTGAAAGGATATTTGTACAAGAATGAATTTAACAATGCACATAAATACATGTAAGCAAAATCTAGTCAACAATGATACTTTTTGCCTGTTTGGGATGTTTACAAACAGCTTCTCTTTCACATCTTTTGTATAATCAATATTAACTCTTCACAAAAAGTTTCCATCAGCCCACTCACTATGCATGCAATGCTGCTATTATTGCAAACAATCTATAATCTTTCCATACAAAACACAAATGCATTATTATACACATCATGTGTGATATTGAAAACATTTTAAAAGGACATGTGGTCTAAAACAAGGATACTTGACTGACACGAATAATTATAATCAAGATTTATGTGTTGATATCTGATACATGATTACACTAAATTGGGACACTCCGATGATTTTTATTTCTGCCATCTGTTTTTAACTGTAATTGTAAATGCATATTATAGTCCTCTCCTAAACACTCCAAACATAAGCTGAATTACTAGGTTAATATTATAACAAGGGATACAAAGTGAATATAAGTTTAACATAAACACAAACTTTCTGCACTCTACTGGTGGAGGTGATAACAGTGTCAGGATATTCAAGAGAATAAAAAGTATTAACTAATGACCCTATCTGCACTCACGTAGGATTTATTACACCCTAAACACCTGAAATAAATAGCCCTAAATACACTAAATTTGTCTCCTTGTTTCCTTATTTTGTGATTTCAGTTTCTGTTTGTTGTTTAGGAAATGTATTCCAACTACTTCTCTACACTCTTGTATAGGCCTACACTTTGATACCAAAGTTGTCAATCTCAGATTTATTGGTACAATTGTACCAGAGAGAGCCAAAATATCCTTAAAAGCAGTAAACATAACATCTTCTTGAGTCTCCCCCCCTTACACACACACACACACACACACACACACACACACACACACACACACACACACACACACACACACACACACACACACACACACACACACACACACACACACACACACACACACACACACACACACACACACACACACACACACACACACACACACACACACACACACACACACACACACACACACACACACACACACATAACCCCCCCCCCCCCCCAGGGAAAAATATACAATTTTCTTTTCGGGGGCTACTTTTCACCGTTTCAGTGCTTTCCAGATATTCTTTTGTATTGACCCTATGGTCATTTTCGGGGGCTCTTTTACACATTTTGGGGGCTCTTTTCGCCATTTCGGGGGCTAAATCGCCCGCAGCCCCCGTGTATTTTTTTCCCTGACACACACAGACACAAACACACACACACACAGAAGCACACACATACACACAAACACAAACATACAACAAATGACCACAATCACATCCTATTTTTATGATCCCATTCGTTCGATAAATGTAAATTGTAAGGATAACCCATTATGAGATGAATTTGTCATTCTTGAAAGCAGCCCACCTTCTGTAATTGCTGTGACGAGTTCGTGGCACTGGCCAGATTTCTCTCTAGTTCAGCCACTCGTTGTCGTGACACCTGTAACCGGCTGGCAAGATTCTCTACCTCATCTGTTGCCAAAAATACAAGAGGCAAGTATTAACCTGTTGGAGACTAAGTACGAGATATCTTGTGTTGGGTTCAAAGGGAAATGCATGTTATGTCAAAATCAAACTGTCTCCAATGGGTTGAAGGGCTTGGCATGATTGGGAAAAATAAAAAATGCCTCTAGAACCAAACTGATTAACAGATATACCAGTTTAAACACCAGCTGGAGTCTAATGTCTAAAAAGCAAATGAGTTCAGACATATACCAATGCATACACTACCTGGAGTGTAAATATTGGCCGGAAGGATTTATCTTGAATTTTTTTAATTAAGGAGAATCAAGCATGAACATAGCAGTACTGAAGTGCTCTCATGCCCCAAGAGAAATTAATTCCACAGAAAGCTACACAACAAATTTGCCTATCACAATTCATACTGAAAGCTGTTTTAAAATGAGCCAACAATTGACCAAAAAATTTTCACAGCAGGATCCTTGCATAGTTTACTTGATTCTTGAAACCTTTTACCCCAAGTTGAGGACTACCCCCAATCATGTCATTTAACTTAACCCCTGCCCTCCTAGATTCTGTCATCCCATAGAGCTACTGTACTACATGGCACATCCAGTTCCCATTGCCAGTGGATTAGCATAATGACAGCAAACACAGCATTCTTCATCGAAAAGAGAAGGGTGAAAACCCGGTGTGATGGCCATTTCAACACTTTCAACATTCTTCGGGCTCCTTCTATGGCGCGTTGTATAGATGCTGCCTCGTAAAGAAGGAAAGCCTAATGTGTAGCGCTTTGGGCCTAACGGGAAAAGCGCAATATAAATAATAATATAATAATAATAATAATAATAATAATTCTTGGGGTAACAGACCATGACACAACGTCACATCTCAAAAATGTTAAAGACACAGTTTAACCATGACCACAGTTTGCTGTTCACCGTGAGCCTCAACAGTTTCATGTCACCTTTAAATGACAGATATGATTTCATGTTCGGTGTTATCACTAGTGTTGATGTTCCCATAACACTGATACGAAATGTGTACACTGCTTTTGAAATAACCCAAATGTACACTAAACCAGGCACAACAATGATTACAAACCTGACTTTTGTTTGAAGCCAGTCTGAGCCTGACCTAGGGCACCCTGCAGATCCGATTTCTCAGAGACCAGAATACCGATGGTTTGAATGTGAACTTGAAGTTGCTCCCTGAGGGCGCTCTGCTCTTTGTGTGCTCTTTGTGCAAACTCGCTTCTCTCCTGTACAATATGTGAAAAAAAAACCACACAACACAAATGTAAATTTACTTTTATGGTGAATTAATGACAGAACACACGCAAAAAGCACAGGTGACAACACAAAACAAATGAAATGTTAATTTATTTTCATGGTGAATTCATGACAGAACATATGCACGGAGCGGAGGTGAAACCACAAAATGAAAACTTGTTTTCCCATTGTTAAAGTGTTTTGATGGTTTTATGTGTTTCTATTACAGATAATATATGTCTCTATTAAAGATAGTATTGAATAACTGCAGAACAATACAATTTTAAAAAAAAATGCTTCAAACCCATCTTGTCATAGTTGTTCTTCTGAAATTGACACGTTGGCACAGACCACAGTAGTTGAAAATACACTCCTTTAGCAAAATCTAGACACAAATCACTATGCTGACAAAGTACATATATGGAAATATATGTGTGGGATAATATAAATTGTAAATATTGCAACGCTAGGTAAACCACAAAAAATTTACCTGTTCAAACAGTCCATACTATAAATATTTACCACCTTTGAGGTGACCTTTTTCCATATGACATTGCCAATTAAACGTGTTTTCCCCTTGAAACCAAGGAAATTACCAGATTTCCCACTATTGACCAGTACTCCCGTTTATTTCTAACTCTTAACATGCCAAAGTCGCAGATCTGCACCAATTAATACACATAAACTCCATACAGTTTTAAATCCTCTGGAATGTTGAGAGTTAAATATATGTGAAAAACCACCATGCATCACTACCATGTATTATTAAACTATAAACAGCTGTGAGTCAAGTCAATCAACCATGATTCATTTACATCCCAGTTTGGTTTGGAGTGACACTACAAAACTCTTTAACAATTATCCAGAAAAGTACTTTCAAAATGGAAATAATTATGGACACACACTTCCACAGAGATTTGTTTTTAATCCAACAAATATACACAATGAAGATTTTCAGGGGGTTCATAATAACATTACAAATTAAGAGCATCACAAAAAAAATCACAATGAGAGGTACAGTACACTTACCTTTTCAATTTGTTCTTGCAACTTCTTGCACTGTATTTTCTAAAATGAGTGAGAAAAAAAGTATGGAAAACTCAAAATTGCAAAGTCCCAGACTATTCAAATCTGTCTTACACTACACAGTCTGTTGTTTTAGAAACTCTAGACCAGGCAAACAAGAAACCACCCAAACTCTGACAGTGTATGGCTCTCCTGTTTTCATTTTCTTTTTTTTTGGGGGGGGGGGTAGTTTTGATAGATATGTAGAGGCTGTAATTTGGCCAGTTTTTACAACACCTGGAAACAAAGCCATCAGGAGAAAAAAACGTGGTCAATAGGGCAGTATCAAGACTTATGAATTACCTGTACATGCACGCATGCACCCACCCACATTCCCACTCAACCACCCAGCCCCACTCCCCAACACATACACACATACAGACATGCTCCACTGAAAGTGATTGATCAGACACCAGTTTTCTTATTCTTCATATAAGAATTAAGCCTGCTAGTATATAGGCTGTGAGAAATTGAGCTTGTCTACAGCAGTTATGGTACTTTTCCACATTTCAATACACGGCAGGGTTGGCTATTTCCCGCCCAGGCGGGGAATACTGGGAAATACTGGAAAATGCTGGGAAGTAGTCAAGATGTATAGGGAGGTACAGGGAAATGCTATAAAATGCTTGGGAAATGCCTGGGCAATATCTGAAATTATTCAGGAATTGTATTTCATAGTATTTCCCTGCATTTCCAACTATTTCCCATTTTCCTCAAAAATTATCGAGGCGATATTTACCAGTATTTACCGCCAGTATTTCCCACTCCGGCAAACCCTGATACACGGTGTTGGTCTGTGTATTTGTTAAAAGTAAGATGAACCACTTCAGATAGAGAATTTCTTCAATTTAAGTAAGTATATATCAATAATAGTAGTCTACCAGTTGTTCTGCTTCCAGCATAACCTTTTTGTTGGCCTGTGTTCGTTGATCCACTTCAGCTGCTAGCTCTTGATTGCGAACCTGATTCCATTCAGAAAATACAGACACATCACGTAAAGTTCAATTTCCAAGTTGATCATACTAGCTAACATGTCTACAAATAACTAACTAGTGTGTGGGTGCAAAATGAAATGCTGAAGTTTGTCCAAATCCTGTTTGGCTGCACTTTGTGGTAATTTGGGTACACAATTCCTCATCATTTGTATACTATACAACATCACACTTCAGTCTTTTATTTTTTGACTGTATGTTTTTTAAGCTCAACACATAAATAATTACATGTATTACCAAGCATAATATTCTATATTTCAGGAATGTACATCTATAGAGAACTGAAGTGAAGACATGAAACCAGATCAGAAATTTATGGAGTAAAGAGCTGAATCATTCATCCAGTCTTTTCAGAATTGCATTCACTTGGGGGGGGGGGGGGCGGGTAAAGACACAACAGATATCTTCAGCTAATAAGTTTGACAGCGTTGAGCATTTTCAGACTGCACAATATTTAGTAAGCTTTTTACTGACAGTGTCAAAATCAGGCAGCTGTGACCTTTTACAGTTGCATCAAGGAATACATTCTCTGCTAAACTCAAGTGATAGACAATTCTCACAGTGAATTGTTTACAGAAATATGAGAACTAATCAGAAGTAATCACAAATTTCAATCTATGTTACACTCAAATCATTACTAGTATTATTACATTATTTTTATTATCATAATTATTATCATTACTAATATTACATGTACAGTGTATTACATAATTTATCCTCATTATCATCATTACTAACTATTAATTATCATTATTATCATAACCATTATTATTATTATTATTATTATTATTATTATTATTATTATTATTATTATATAATTATATATTGATTATATTATTATTATTAATTATTATTATTATATGTATTATAGTTTGATTATTATTATTATTATTATTATTATTATTATTATTATTATCGTTATCATCATCATCATCATCATCATCATCATCATCATCATCATCATCATCATCATCATCATTACCTCTAAATCTGACATTCCATGTATCCTGTTGTTGATATCCTCTTCCCCATTTATCAGTGAAGCCTGCCACGAGAAAAAACAAAGAGTTTTCAGCTTATTCAAAATTTTGAGTGTATCACTATCTTTATACAATGCACATCATGATACATTTCATATATCAATGTATAATAAACTTCAGCACCTTGCTGCATTAGCATGGACCTAATCATTGGTAAAGCCAATGTCTTCTTTAACTCTTTATGTGCTTCATACCAAATATCATTGTGCCATGCTATTTTATACACATTAGGTTCAAAACCACATTCTTGTTCTTCTTATTCTTTCGTATGAGGTAGTAGCATCATGTAATTTCTTGGAGCTGGGTGAGCCAGTTGACCTGCACATCCTTTGGGCTAGACAAGTCAGTCTTGTTCTAATTGCACACAAGACACTTCGCACACTTTGATGTATAATAGCACAGATGAATGACTTAGCAAGTGTCCATTGTGGTCAAGAATGGATTAAGCTAGATTATGTAATGCCATTCAATGTAGAAATTATACTTGGCAATTTGTTCTGATCGGTTAATGAAGCACACCTCTGTACAGCCAATTACATAACAAAGCACATGAAGGATTAAGGGTATGATCATGCAGTAACCAAAATAGAACATTACATGCAACTTTTCTCTCAAAAAATCCAGAAGTGTAGAGGAATCAAAATAATCAATTTCGTGTTATCTATTTATTTTATTAATATTAATCAGTAAATAATTTATTACAGTGCATTATATATGAATTATTATGCAATTTACTATATTATTGCACTCTTACCTCTGACATTAGTCCATTAAGTGTCTTGATAACTGCCTCAAGCTCTCAGCTGATGACAAAGGTTTACTGCGGAACAGAAAGAACAACTAATGTCAGTTGACCTGCTGCATACGCAGTCAATTTTATTTAAACTTTTAATTTATTCAAATTTTATGCAAAGTCTCTAGACAATAGGTATTACTGACAACTACATGTACCATGGCTTGTGTATGGTCTGGACAACACTTGTCCATAACAGTGCCAAACAATTTCATGCAAAAAGAACAAACTGGTAAACATCATTATTATGCAACAGTCCGTCTTTGCTCCTTACTAGGTGTAAAGACCCATGAATTGGAATACATTCAAAAAATGTTATGGTCTACTTGCTGGTTATGCAGTTTATATACTGGTTTACTAACAATTTTAATTGTAGTGAATAACTCAATGAAAAAGGTCTTTCTAACATTTTTGAGGATCTGACAGTGCACCAACTATGTACACACTGGTGTATTCATGATTGGAAACAGGGTAATGGAATAGCTCATAACTACCCCCCCCCCCTTAAATTTTCGAAAGGAAATCTATGCATTTGAAGATATTGGTAAACTTGCCTACCATAAGTAAGAAAAATAACACCGTATACCATGTTAATCCAAACACTTTTCATCACAGATGAAGTAAAATCATCACACTAGGACCCTGTTTACACAGGTAATAGCACCAAAGTGATATAAAGTAGCAGAAGACCACTGGATTTGGATGCACATGTACATACTCCTTGTGACCCACTCTAATAAAACTACACAAAGCCCGAACACGGAACTGTTTGTCAATAAATTTTATACAGTATCCAAAAATGTTTATTTCACAAATACCCAAAACACAATGTCTTAAAATTTCATGTTATGATACTTTGCATTCACCTACAAATTATGTGGCGGATACTGTTACTCTTACATTATTACCACATAAGTAATAAGACCTACAACTCTTATGCTACATGTACTGCATTTTTATCACAATTTAATAAATTTTTAATGTATCCTCTCCCCCACCCCCAAAAGAGCTCTTGTTCCAACGAGTTACAGACTTACCCTTCCGGTGGGATTCTACTTGAATTTCTGCTTCTGTCATCCTAAAAGTGAGAAAAATAAGAAAAATCTCGGGAGGGTTAAAGCCATACATAGTTGGGTCAATCATACTTGTGGGCAATCTTTTCAAAGGTATAGTATTGAGGCTTCATACATCAGAAAACAACATCATACCTACTAAAATTGTATTGAATGTCTCATTGTGATTTTCTATGTCTATCAAGCAAATATCACTATGTACATGTAGAACATTAAAAACAAAGAGTGTCAACCATTCACCACATCTCCCACCCATGAAAAACAGTTAGCATGTTTTAAAGACTTCAAAATTGTCGAGGTTCAAAACAAAACAAAAATGTATTGAACTTTGATAGCTGAGCGTCGTGGTAGTGGTTCAATGTACAAATAAACACCATAGTCCTTAGAATACAAAACATTTGAAAAGTAATGCTGCAACTGGTAAGAAAGATGAATACCACATGTGAACAAAGCATAAGGCCAACTCTTACATGTAACTGTAAAACAGCAGTTTATGGAGGAAATGGGTATGGCAAAATTGGTTATTTGTCAAGCTTCATCTTTTACATTTATAGCAAGGAGGATTATGTACCTCAGATATTTTAGAACAGGAGATGTTGTTATATGATGCCTTTAAACCTTACTAAACTTTTTTTTTCTAATTCTTTCACAGCATCTGCAAAAAGTGAAAGTTAGCAGAAAACTGTTTTAAGCATTTATCTCAGTATACAGGGCTCCACACTAACTTTTTTTCAAACTTGCCCTTTGGGCAAGTAAAATTATCTCTTTTGGACTTTTACTTGCCCGAGTGAAAAATTTACTTGCCCGAAAAATAAAGTTTAATCAAAAATATTAAACACTAATTTTAACCAATGAGGCCTTTTCATAGCATTGGATGTTTGTTAGTTTAATTCTGGAAGTTGTATGGGTGTGATTTGAATTCAAAGAGTCTTAAAATTGAGTAAAATGAACAAAATGATTATGAAATTTAGTATTTTAAGTTAACAGAACACAAAATTTTAGACATATTTTGTTCATTTTTGGTAGGATTTTTATGGTTTGGTCA
>JZLH01S0076289.1:13741-26136 GCA_001188425.1 Eucidaris tribuloides | reverse complement strand
TTTCAAACCAATTTTACTTGAACCCATATCGGCAAGTAAATTTTAACAGTTTGAGTTTTACTGCCGGACATGAAATTTTACTGCCCGCGGCAACGCGGCAAAGGCTAGTGTCGAAGCCCATGCAGTATACTAAATCTTCTAATTCCTTCAGCAGCATCTGCAAAAATGAAAATTTAGCAAAAACTGTCTTAAGCATGTTACTCGAGTATACAAATTTCTAATTCCTTTCACAGTCGTGCAAAAAATAAATTTAGCAGAAAACGTTTAAGCATTGTATCCTCAAGGTAACAGATGAAACTACACTAAGTCAAAACAATTAAAGTAAAAACAGCTCCCACTTACCATGACTTGTAGGATCCGTACAAAACTGGCAACTTGCGCACTATCAGCCTCCTGCTCGTTGCTTAGCTATACGCCATTGTCTCTTTGATGGTGGACCACATTGCAGCTGGTCCGTAGACTGTCGGTTCCTAGTGCAGGACTCTGCTGGTCTGCTTACCAGAGACTTGGCTTGTATGACCTTTGAATTGCTTCTAGCAGTTTGATGTAATGCCACCAAGGCTGCATTAGAAGGAGTTCTCTACTGCCTTGAAACTTTCTGCAGCTGTTATTAATATTAAACAGAAATTTGTCATGAATTTGTATACGTGCAAATGAGGCGACAGATAGAATAATCTTTTGTTTCACATTACGTACGCCATTCAAGTGACAGGTATGTACAAGCATACGAACCATTGTGGTGATGAAACATAGAAAGAACATCCTATTTTGGCAAGAAATTTTCTTAAATTATTGAACAATTCTGCAAGCCGCTAAAGCTCAATCACAGTCAGAAGTGATGCAAGGGTCAATAAATAATAAGTTCCCCACTGAACAAATCAACGCAGATGGGTATATCTGTTTTTACCCTGTCATAATCAAGAAATGACATCAGTCAAGTTATCCGGTCAGCCTCGGAATTAGTCGCCAAGGGCAAAACGCCGACTATCAGATCGGAGACATCTTAATATTACAGGTGTCACAATGCAGAAAAAAAAAACAATGTATGTCTATGCATTTCCCTTGCCTGGTCGGATCTTGGGAGTGTTACATGTATATTACTGTCGTCTAAATCTGCCACACCCTACATATTCAAAAGAAAAATTACATGTGCAGCTGACCAGCAATTAAGTTACCAAAGATGTTCTCATATGACGATGAATACCTGCGATGAACATAATACGAAAAAAAACCCTAGTTATATGTTCACTATGAAAGACGATTTGTTCCATGTTCACTCACTCAGTCACGTAAAGAACGTGTTCCTAAATCTGGCGTGGGTCTACATGAGTTCATTGGCTATGTAATTTTGCCGAGGAAGCATGTGATTTGTGTGAGCGCATTGGTCTTCAACAAATTTCGAATTTTCAGAAACGTGCCGCTATATTTTTGTGAAAACGAGTGACAATCTATGAATGATTATTTAATTTACGTATACTTTGTACCATTTAAAATGTGATTTGATGTGAATTTTGTTGGTATTGCAGATTTAGGATCTAGCGCAGATCACTGACCATCACTCACGCGGACCTGTCCACGTCATTCGCTTTAAACAAACAGCCACGGCACCCCTGAATTTTGGAATTTTTCCGTTTGAAAACTATATTCCTATATAACAGAAATGTTACCAAGTTAAGAAATCACTTGACTACCTTACTAATCGGGACTTGGGTGTTCGCACAGGAAATATACTAAAATAAATAAAACTAGGAGCCAATTGAGCTGCGCGCAGCCGATGGGGTATGCCTCCGGCATCCCCCGTCCAATTTCCAAACTCATGAATGTCACGCTCATCATAAACATTTGACCGTTCAACCCTGAATCTTATCTATGGCCCCATATATACATATTCACCCAAATTACATTCAGAATATCCGATAAGCCGTTCCAAGTTATCGTAAATTAAGTCATGGCTACTCGTGAACCTTGACCTTTGACCCTTAAACCCCAAAATATGATCAGTTCATCTGGTACCTGTATAACACTTACTTCACCCAAGTTACATTTCAATGTACGCGATAAGCCGCTTCTCATGTTAATCGTGGTAAAGACACCTAAGTATACGAGCCGTTGTGACGCTACAACCTTTGACTCTACTTTAACCCCTGAAATCTGATGTTTCATGTGTACCTTATAATACATACGTCACCCAAGTAACATTCAAAATCGACAGCCATTCTTAAAGTTAACATTGGTAATGAGCCCAAACAGACATCATATCAGGCCTCGTGACCTTTGAACCCTTACCTTCAAGACTCCAAAAAATCTATTCAGTTCATGGTGCCGTATAATAACATACTCAGCCAAGTTACATTCAAATCCAACATCCTTTCTCGAGTTATAGTGGTAAGAGCCAAATCAGACATGCTTTGAGGCCCTTGACTTTGACCTCTCCATTTCAACCTCAAAATCTAATCATTCCATTGTTGCACTCATTATACATACTTCAGCGCCATGTTACATGAAAATTCCAACTGGCCATTTACAATTATCGCGGTAACGAGCCCAAGCCAGACATATTTTAGGCCCGTGACCTGTGACCTTTGACCCCAAATCTAATCAGTTCATTGTTGCTCATAATACAAACTTCACCCAAGTTACATCAAATCCGACGCCATTCAAAGTTATCACCTGGGTAACGAGCACAAATCAGACTATTTAGCCCACTGACCCTTTGACCTTTGACCCCCAAATCTAATCAGAGTCATTGTGTGTCATATACATACTTCACCCAATACATCAAAATCGAACCGACATCACAAATTATCCGGTACAAGCCCAAACAAGTCAACATATTTTTTAGGCCCGGTGACCTCAATTGACTTTAGCCTTGTCACCAAAAATCTAATCAGTTTCATTGTTCTTCGATAAACATACTTCACCCAAGTTACATCAAAAATCTGACAGCGCGTCCAAAGTTACGCGTACGCACGCCAAAAGTCAGAGCTACCATGTTTTTGGCCCTCGCTACCTTTGACCTGTTGACCTTTCACACTTCCGAAATCTATTCAGTTATGTGTGCCGCCTAGTACATACTGGTTAAGGTACATCAACATCCGGAGTCACGTTCTAAAGTTATCGCGGCGGTACTGCCGGAGGGCGGTAACGAGATCGGTAACGGACGGACGGCACGACGGAGGACGACGCACGCCACGGCGGACATCCAGGAACACCCAACAGTATCCCTCCGGCAACTTCGTTGCGGAGTCATAAAAACTTGTTTTCGTAGTAAGATCTGCAGTTCGGATAAAAAGCAGGTCCGTCAGACCCTCGCAGCAAATTTCTGGTCGGAACGTGAGTATTTTATTTGCACAGATTCATGCATGTTACGTGTCACTGAATCATTTGACCAATTCTGTTTTGTTTTAAGTAAGCAGCAATCTCTTGTTATCTACTGTTGTGTAAATAAAGATTCGCTGCATACAGGTCTGGTGCACAGAAAATCTAGCATTTTCTCACGGTTTTCATTAGTTCATGACAGTCAACTACTACATGAAAACATATGCATCAAAAGAATTCCGCGTCAGTTTTATACTTCAGTTATGCTGTCAAATGCCACGTCTACGACTTGGGAAAATTCTAAGTGAACGTGTGACGTCACATGTAATGTTACGGAGCCTCTTGAGTTGAGTTTTCCAACTCTTATTTTTTTCTTACTTTTCGCTCTTTTTTTGATCATTGCCTACTACATTTGACTGATAGTATCTAGAATACTAGCACATTTGAAATAAGTATCGGTATATCACATAAAGTAGTAATATTGTATTTTGAAGTCGGAAAGAAAATATGGTATAATTTTTTAAATTTTTGTTATAATTGCACCTTCGTAATAGTGCAAGGAATTAGCTTCATCGTTTGGCACTGATATTCCCCTTGGCTTGTATGCTTGTGTGACTACCTCAACGGCCCACGTGTACACATGCGCGGTCACATTGCACACATTTCTTCTTACTTATAGCTCGTTGTAGAGAAAATTTTATGTAGCCAAATTCATGTCGCAGTTTTCTAACATTACGCCGCAGTCACACTCTTGAATGAGGTCAATTATATCCCACAAATTATTATACTCGGGAATCGATGATAACAAATGTTTGCACTAATGAAGCTGTCTTCTTCCAAAAATGAGGAGTTTTAGGATGCGAGTCTCGCTTTCATACCAAGCGATTCGCCAATGTTTTTTCCGAAATATAGATGTAATGCCATTGCGCACACTGCGTTAGTCTGAGGTTTCTAGCCGTTTCTATTTCGGATATAATTTTCCGTGCAGCCAATACTCGAATGATCGCGCCAAGCGAGGAGTGACTACCCAGTGATTGCGCCGCCCGATCTCGGGCGGAGCAATGCACTGGGTATCGTCCTCACTCGGCTACGCGATACTTCGAGTACCGCAACTCGAGTAAATTCATACGAATAGAAACGGCTTTAGAACTAATAGATTACCACTGGCCGTTTGGCTAGGCCGCTGATCACGCCAGCGCGCCGCACGCGCCGTCCGTCGGGCGACAGGATGTAGCTGATCGGACGCTCTAGCCTCGTCATGCGGCGGCGGTATCGAGTCGTTTGTTATAGCAGCCTTCAGTAGGCGAGAGACTGGGCCTTTTTTATGTATCCTCTCCCCCACCCTCAAAAGAGCTCTTGTTCCAACGAGTTACAGACTTACCCTTCCGGTGGGATTCTACTTGAATTTCTGCTTCTGTCATCCTAAAAGTGAGAAAAATAAGAAAAATGTCGGGAGGGTTAAAGCCATACATAGTTGGGTCAATCATACTTGTGGGCAATCTTTTCAAAGGTATAGTATTGAGGCTTCATACATCAGAAAACAACATCATACCTACTAAAATTGTATTGAATGTCTCATTGTGATTTTCTATGTCTATCAAGCAAATATCACTATGTAGAACACTAAAAACAAAGAGTGTCAACCATTCACTACATCCCCCACCCATGAAAAACAGTTAGCATGTTTTAAAGACATTAAAATTGTGGAGGTTCAAAACAAAACAAAAACGTGTTGAACTTTGATATCTGAGCTTCATGGTGGTGGTTCAATGTACAAATAAACACCATAGTTCTTAGAATACAAAACATTTGAAAAGTAATGCTGCAACTGGTAAGATATATGAATACCACATTGGAACAAAGCATAAGGCCAACTCTTACATGTAACTGTAAAACAGCAGTTTATGGAGGAAATGGGTATGGCAAAATCGGTTATTTGTCAAACTTCATCTTTTACATTTATAGCAAGGAGGATTATGTACCTCAGATATTTTAGAACTGGAGATGTTGTTATATGATGCCTTTAAACCTTACTAAACTTTTTTTTTCTAATTCTTTCATAGTATCTGTAAAAAAAGAAATTTAGCAGAAAACTGTTTTAAGCATTTATCTCAGTATACAAATTTCTAATTCCTTCACAGCATCTGCAAAAAATAAAATTTAGCAGAAAACTGTTTTAAGCATTTATCTCAGTGTACAGATTGAAACTACACTAAGTCAAGAAAGAATTAAAGTAAAACAGTCCCCACTTACCAGTGACTTGTTAGGATCTGATACAAAACTGGCACTTGCTGCTACAGCCTCCTGCTGTGCTACTAAACCATTGTCTCTGTGATGGTGGACCACATTGGCAGGCTCGGTCCTAGACTGTCGGGTTCCTAGTGCAGGACTCTCTGGTCTGCTACCAGAGGACTTGGCTTTGTTGACCTTTGAACTTGTCTTGGCAGTTTTGGTAGATGGGCCACCAGGTGCGTTAGAAGGAGTTCTCTTCTGCTGAAACTTCTGCAGCTGTTATTAAACAGAAATTTGTCATGAATTTGTATCGTGCATATGAGGGACAGATAGAATAATTTTTGTTTCACAGTACAGTACCTTCAAGTGACAGGTATGTACTACATACGAACCATTTGTGGTGAGAAACATAGAGAGACATCCTATTTTGTGCAAAGAAACTTTTTTCTTAAAATTATTGCAACAATTCTGCAGCTGCTAAAGCTCAACACAGTCAGAAGTGAATGCAAGATCCAATAAATAATAATTCCCCACTGTACAAATCCAAGCAGAATGGTGCAATCTGTTTTTACCCTGTCATTAATCAAGAAATGACATCAGTCAAGTTATCCTGGTCAGCTCGGATTAGTCCCAAGGGCCAAAACCGCCGACTATCAGATCGGATGACATGCTTAGATATACAGTGTGTCACAATGCAAAAAAAATAAAAAAATGTAGTCTAATTTCATTCCCTGTGGTCGAATCTTGGGTGGTTTACATGTATGTACTGTGGTCCTAAATCTGCACACCCTACATTTCACAAAGAAAAATTACATGCAGCTGACGCAGGCAATTTAAAGTTACCAACTGATGTTTCTCATATGACGTATGAATAACCCTGCATGAAAATAATACGAAAAATCTCAGTTACATTGTACTTATGAAGACGATTTTGTCAATGTGTCACTCAAAAATCTGTTATATTGTACTTATGAAGACGATTTTGTCAATGTGTCACTCAACTCGGTCACGTAAAAACGGGTTCCTAATACACCTGTCAATTCTCCCTATCGCATATAGCCGATACCAAGCGATATCACCTCGCGATACCGATATCTGATCGATCGCTCTTGGGATGCATACTACCGGTTCAGGTTAATTGTACAGTCAAACGCACAAAACACATCATTTCGAACTTTGTCAAATTTGCAATATTGATGCCTCATACCCAATCAAACATGGATTGACCTGGTGAACAAGTTTGGAGAATATCTGTGTCGCAACTTTCTCAAAAGAAATGTTCCTACGACCAGTAGACAAGGGAATGTACTCAAAACTCTCGCCAGGAAAGCCACAAATGTACATGTATGAGAGAGGAAGGAATGTAACCACGCACACGCCGAGTTGGAATGCGAACGCCGGTATGTGAGGAGTCGATGGCTCCGTTCATGACGTAAATGAAAGGGTTGTTATATGGACGAAGGACTTGAAAAAAAATATCATTTATGAGATTTTAAGAAAGATTTTTACACGATCCACGAGTACTTAAGCATTCGATGTGTATCGCGCGTGCATAAACCGGAAGTTTATTTCCCAAGAATTAAGGGTAAAAAAATTAGAGCGCCACATGCGTTCAGATTCGGAGAGCTATATGCAATAGGGAGAATTGTAAGACGCACCCCTTGACCCCCGGGAATGGTGCGTCATGGGTGGGTCATTTACCAACAAATTATGACGCAGGGTACCGTCATGGAAGCATTTGGTCAGTCACAGCATGGTGAATGGGTGCGTCAGTTTGTATATGTTTGAATAGGCTTAGGCACAGTCATTGTAAGAAAATGGTTACTGCAGGGCCTGACACTAGCACTTGCCGCTTGCCCGGGCAAGTAAAATTTCATGTCGGGCAGTAAAAACTCAAAATGTTAAAATTTTACTTGCCCGATTTGGGCAAGTAAAATTTTGATTATGAAATGACCAACCATAAAACATCCTACCAAAAGAACAAAATATGTCTAAAATTTTGTGTCTGTTTAACTTAAAATACTAAATTTCATAATCATTTTGTTCATTTTACTCAATTTTAAGACTCTTTGAATTCAAATCACACCCATACAACTTCCAGAATTAAACTAACAAGAACATCCAATGCTATGAAAAGGCCTCATTGGTTAAAATTAGTGTTTAATATTTTTGATTAAACTTTATTTTTCGGGCAAGTAAATTTTTCACTCGGGCAAGTAAAGTCCAAAAGAGTAATTTACTTGCCCAAAGGGCAAGTTTGAAAAAAGTTAGTGTGGAGCCCTGTATACTGAGATAAATGCTTAAAACAGTTTTCTGCTAACTTTCACTTTTGCAGATGCTGTGAAAAGAATTAGAAAAAAAAAGTTTAGTAAGGTTTAAAGGCATCATTAATAACAACATCTCCTGTTCTAAAATATCTGAGGTAATAATCCTCCTTGCTATAAATGTAAAAGATGAAGCTTGACAATAACCAATTTGCCATACCCATTTCCTCCATAAACTGCTGTTACATTTACATGTAAGAGTTGGCTTATGCTTTGTTCACAATTGTATTCATCTTTCTTACCATTGCAGCATTACTTTTCAAATGTTTTTGTATTCTAAGGACTATGGTGTTTATTTGTACATTGAACACTACCAGACGCTCAGCTATCAAAGTTCAATACATTTTTGTTTTGTTTTGAACTCGACAATTTTGAAGTCTTTAAAACATGCTAACTGTTTTTCATGGGTGGGAGATGTGGTGAATGGTGACACTCTTTGTTTTTAATGTTCTAATGTACATAGTGATATTTGCTTGATAGAAAAGAACACATGAGACATTCAATACAATTTTAGTAGGTATGATGTTGTTTTCTGATGTATGAACGCTCAATACTACTTTGAAAGATTGCCCACAGTATGATTGACCCAACTATGTATGGCTTTAACCCTCCGAGATTTTTTCTTATTTTTCTCACTTTAGGATGACAGAAGCAGAAATTAAGTAGAATCCCACCGGAAGGGTAAGTCTGTAACTCGTTGGAACAAGAGCTCTTTGAGAGGGGGAGAGCATAAAAATTTTAAATTGTGATAAAAATGCAGTACATGTAGCATAAGAGTTGTAGGTCTATTACTTATGTGGTAATAAGGTAAGAGTAACAGTACTCCGCACATAATTTGTAGGTGAATGCAAAGTATCATAAGTGAAATTTAAAGACATTGTGTTTTGGGTATTTGTAAAATAACATTTTTGGATACTGTATAAATTTATTGACAAACAGTTCCGTTTTCGGGTTTGTGGTAGTTTTTATTAGAGTGGTCACAAGGAGTATGTACATGTGCATCCAACCCAGTGGTCTTTTGCTATTTATATCACTTTGGTGCATTACCTGTGTAAACAGGGTCCTAGTGTGATGATTTTACTTCATCTGTGATGAAAGTGTTTGGATTAACATGGTATACGGTGTTATTTTTCTTACCTTATGGTAGGCAAGTTTACCAATATCTTCAAATGCATAGATTCCTTTCGAAAATTTAAGGGGGGGGGGGGGTAGTTATGAGCTATTCATACTCTGTTTCCACATCATGATACACCAGTGTGTACATAGTTGGTGCAGCTGTCAGATCCTCAAAAATGTTAGAAAGACCTTTTTCATTGAGTATTCACTACAATTAAAATTGTTAGTAAACAGTATATAAATGCATAACCAGCAAGTAGACGCATAACATTTTTTGAATGTATTCCAATTCATGGGTCTTTACACCTAGTAAGGCAAAGACGGACGGTTGCATAATAAATGGTTTACCAGTTTGTTCTTTTTGGGCATGAAACTTGTTTGGCACTGTTATGGACAAGTGTTGTCCAGACCCATACACAAGCCATGGTACATGTAGTTGTCAGTAATACCTATGTCTAGAGACTTGCATAAATTTGAATAATTAAAAGTTAAAATAAAATTGACGCGTATGCAGCAGGTCAACTGACATTAGTTGTTCTTTCTTTCGCAGTAAACCTTTGTCATCAGCTGAGAGCTTGAGGCAGTTATCAAGACAACTTAATGGACTAATGTCAGAGGTAAGGTGCAATATATAGTAAAAATTGGCATAATAATTCATATATAATGCACTGTAATAAATTATTTACTGATTAATATTAAATAAAATAATAGATAACACAAATTGATCTATTTTTGATTCCTGTACACTTCTGGAAGTTTTGAGAGAAAAGTTGCATGTAATGTTCTATTTTGGTTACTGCATGATGACATACCCTTAATCTTCTGTGCTTTGTATGTAATTGGCTGGCATATACAGTAGGTGTGCTTCATTAACCGTCAGAACAAATGGCCAGTATATTTCTACATTGAATGGATAACATAATCTAGCTTAATCCATTCTGACCACCATGGACACTTGCTAAGTCATATCATCTGTGCTATCTTATACATCAAAGTGTGCGAGTGTCTTGTGTCATTAGAACAAGACTGACTTGTCTAGCCAAAGGATGTGCAGTCAACTGGCTCACCCAGCTCCAAGAAATTACATGATGCTACTACCGTCATACGAAAGAAGAAGAAGACTAAGAAGTGTGGTTTTGAACCTAATGTGTATAAAATAGCAATGGCACAATGATATTTGGTATGAAGCACATAAGAGTTAAAGAAGACATTGGCTTTCACCAATGATTAGGTCCATGCTAATGCAGCAGAGGTGCTGAAGTTTATTATACATTGATATATGAAATGTATCACGATGTGCATTGTATAAAGATAGTGATTACACTCAAAATTTTGAATAAGCTGAAAAACTCTTTTTTTTTCTCCGGTGCAGGCTTCACTGATAAATGGGGAAGAGGATATCAACAACAGGATACATGGAATGTCAGATTTAGAGGTAATGATGATGATGATGTGATGATGATGATGATGATGATGAGGAGATGATGATGATGATGATAACGATAATAATAATAATAATAAATAATAATAATAATAATAATAATAAATAATAATAATAATAATAATAATATAATAATAATAATAATAATAATAATAATAATAATAATAATAATATAATAATAATAATAATATAATAATAATAATGGTTATGATAATAATGATAATAATAGTAGTATGAGAATAATGAGGATGAAAATTATGATAATACACTGTACATGTAATAGTAAATGATAATAATTATGATAAATAATGTAATAATACTAGTAATGATTTGAGTGTAACATAGATTGAAATTTGTGATTACTTCTGATTAGTTCTCATATTCTGTAACAATTCACTGTGAGATTGTCTATCACTTGAGTTTAGCCAGAGAATGTATTCTTGATGCAACTGTAAAAGGTCACAGCTGCCTGATTTTGACACTGTCAGTAAAAGCTTACTAAATATTGTGCAGTCTGAAAATGCTCAACGCTGTCAAACTTATTAGCTGAAGATATCTGTTGTGTCTTTACCGCCCCCCCCCCCCCCCCCAAGTGAACCATTCTGAAAAGACTGGATGAATGATTCAGCTCTTTACTCCATAATATTCTGATCTGGTTTCATGTCTTCACTTCAGTTCCTATAGATGTACATTCCCTGAAAATAGAGAATATTATGCTTGTAATACATGTAATTATTTATGTGTTGAGCTTGAAAAAACATACAGTCAAAAAATAAAGACGAAGTGTGATGTTGTATAGTATACAAATGAGAGGAATTGTGTACCCAAATTACCACAAACGTGCAGCCAAACAGGATTTGGACAAACTTCAGCATTTCATTTTGCACCCACACACTGTTAGTTATTTGTAGACATGTTAGCTAGTATGATCACTTGGAATTGAACTTTAGCGTGATGTGTCTGTATTTTCTGAATGGAATCAGGTTCGCATCAAGACTAGCAGCTGAAGTGGATCAACGAACACAGGCCAACAAGGTTATGCTGGAAGCAGACACACTGTAGACTACTATTATTGATATATACTTACTTAAATTGAAGAAATTCTCTATCTGAAGTGGTTCTCTTACTTTTAACATAACAACAGACCAACACGCGTGATCAGGGTTTGCCGGAGTGGGAAAATACTGGCGGTAAATACTGGTAAAAACGCCTCGATATTTTTGAGGAAATGGGAAATAGTTGGAAATGGCAGGGAAATACTATGAAATAGCAATTCCTGAATAATTTCAGATATGCCCAGCATTTCCCAAGCATTTTATAGCATTTCCCTGTTACCTCCTATACATCTTGACTACTTCCCGAGCATTTTCCAGTATTTCCCAGTATTCCCGCCTGGGCGGGAAATAGCCACCTGCCGTGTATTGAAATGTGGAAAAGTACCATAACTGCTGTAGACAAGCTCAATTCTCACAGCCTATTATATCTAAGCAGCTAATTCTTATATGAAGAATAAGAAACTGGTGTCTGATCAATCACTTTCAGTGGAGCATGTCTGTAGTGTGTGATGTGTTGGGGAGTGGGGCTGGGTGGTTGAGTGGGAATGTGGGTGGTGCATTGCGTGCATGTAGACAGGTAATTCATAAGTTTTGATACTGCCTATTGACCATTTTTTCTCCTGATGGCTTTTTTCCAGTGTTGTAAAAACTGGCCAAATTAGCAGCCTCTACATATCATGCAAACTACCCCCCCCCCCCAAAAAAAAAAGAAAATGAAAACAGGCAGAGCATACACTGTCAGAGTTTGGTGGTTTCTTGTTTGCGCTGTCTAGAGTCTTCTAAAACAAGCAGAATGTGTAGTGTAAGACAGATTTGAATAGTCTGGGACTTTGCAATTTTGAGTTTTCCATACTTTTTTTCTCACTCATTTTAGAAAATACAGTGCAAGACGTTGGCTAAGAACAATTG
>JZLH01S0076289.1:2990-13716 GCA_001188425.1 Eucidaris tribuloides | reverse complement strand
ATTCACGTTCAACCGCTGGCGCAAGGGAAAAAATTGAAGGCGAAAATCGGACTGTTTTGCGCACGAGTCATAGACATAGATTCATTAAAGTGTAATTAACTACATGCATAAGACATTTTTGACTTACCTTTTTTCACCAGTTTAAAGTAATTTGTTTTTTGGGGTTCCAAACATGCCTTTGAACAGGATTCACGCGGTGTTCGTCGAGTGGCGCGCGACCGTGATGATCTACGACTACGAATGTTCGTTATAATCTAAGTCGAACGTAACGGACCCGCGCCCGACGTCAAATTGTTTAGCAATGCTGCACACAAATCACAAGCTCCTCCAAATTCAATAGCCAATGCACATGTAGACTAGCCTCGACAGAACTTCACACGCATCTCTTGTGAGTCTTGTGGCGAAACTATAGCCATATCTAGATCTACAAACAACCGACTTCAAACCCCGTATTCAATCACTAACTTTTCTGCCCATTCTGCATTAAACAGGTAAATTTGTTATATGCTACATCTACCTCGTAATATATCAAAATCGAAATCCAAACTTACCTAAATACTACCCACCTCTCCAACCGCGACATTTTATCTGCGTTTCGTCTCTTGCCCGGTCTAGCCAACTGAAGGTTGACCTATACACCGCGCTTGTGCCGCCGCCACGACAGACTAGAGACTCCGATCCTACATTCTGTCGCCGACCGGCCGGTAGTGCGGTGACTAGTGGCCATGTTACCGCAGCTACCAACGCCAGTTTCGCGCATGCACATTACACTTATATTTCCAGAAAAAAAACATGCGCGTGAATCGTTGTAAGAAACGACGAGACGTGCGTCTTAAATACCGTCCCTCTTTTTGAAGAAGACACCTTCATTGTAACAACATTTATTATCGAAACGATAAATACATATTTTGGCCGTGTGAATGAACTCATTCCAGAGTTACTGCGTAAGTTACAGTGAAACTGTGTATCATATTTGACTAAATTTTACTTCCACACGGTTACACTAGACTGAGAATTTGGTATCTCGAGGCCCGCACGCGACACACGCGGGCCGTCGATAAATTGGAACCCTACGCCAGATTTATACCACCTATCAATTGTAAACTGCACCCTCGACCCCCGGGAATGGTGCCGTCACTTGTCAAACGTGATGTCGATTTTCATATTACCACTGGACCACCTAGTGTGTCTCGACTATGACGTACAAATTTCTAATTCCTTCACAGCATCTGCAAAAAATGAAATTTAGCAGAAAACTGTTTTAAGCATTTATCTCAGTATACAAATTTCTAATTCCTTCACAGCATCTGCAAAAAATGAAATTTAGCAGAAAACTGTTTTAAGCATTTATCTCAGTGTACAGATTGAAACTACACTAAGTCAAGAAAGAATTAAAGTAAAACAGTCCCCACTTACCAGTGACTTGTTAGGATCCGATACAAAACTGGCACTTGCTGCTACAGCCTCCTGCTGTGCTACTAAACCATTGTCTCTGTGATGGTGGACCACATTGGCAGGCTCGGTCCTAGACTGTCGGGTTCCTAGTGCAGGACTCTCTGGTCTGCTACCAGAGGACTTGGCTTTGTTGACCTTTGAACTTGTCTTGGCAGTTTTGGTAGATGGGCCACCAGGTGCATTAGAAGGAGTTCTCTTCTGCTGAAACTTCTGCAGCTGTTATTAATATTAAACAGAAATTTGTCATGAATTTGTATCGTGCAAATGAGGGACAGATAGAATAATTTTTGTTTCACATTACGTACCCATTCAAGTGACAGGTATGTACTACATACGAACCATTTGTGGTGAGAAACATAGAAAGACATCCTATTTTGTGCAAAGAAACTTTTTTCTTAAAATTATTGCAACAATTCTGCAGCTGCTAAAGCTCAACACAGTCAGAAGTGAATGCAAGGTCCAATAAATAATAATTCCCCACTGTACAAATCCAAGCAGAATGGTGATATCTGTTTTTACCCTGTCATTAATCAAGAAATGACATCAGTCAAGTTATCCTGGTCAGCTCGGATTAGTCCCAAGGGCCAAAACCGCCGACTATCAGATCGGATGACATGCTTAGATATACAGTGTGTCACAATGCAAGAAAAAAAAAAAATGTAGTCTAATTTCATTCCCTGTGGTCGAATCTTGGGTGGTTTACATGTATATACTGTGGTCCTAAATCTGCACACCCTACATTTCACAAAGAAAAATTACATGCAGCTGACGCAGGCAATTTAAAGTTACCAAAGATGTTTCTCATATGACGTATGAATAACCCTGCATGAAAATAATACGAAAAAACTCAGTTATATTGTACTTATGAAGACGATTTTGTCAATGTGTCACTCAACTCAGTCACGTAAAAACGTGTTCCTAAATCTGCGTGGGGTCTACATGTGCATTGGCTATGTAATTTGCGAGGAGCTGTGATTTGTGTGAGCGCATTGTCTTCAACAAATTTCGAATTTCAGGAAACTGTGCGCATATTTTTTGAAAACAGTGACAAATCATGAATGATTATTTAATTTACTATACGTTTGTACCATTTAAATGGTGATTTGAGTGTGAATTTGTGGTATTGCAGATTTAGGATCTGCGCAGATCACTTGACCATCACTCACGGAACCTGTCCACAGTCATTTTCGTTTAAACAAACAGCCACGGACCCCTGAATTTTGGACAAGTTTTTCGTTTGAAAACTATATTCCTATATAACAGAAATGTTACCAAGTGTTAAGAAACACTTGACTTACCTTACTAATCTGGGACTTGGTGTTTCGCCAGGAAATATACTAAAAAATAAATAAACTAGAGCAATTCGGCTGCGCGCAGCGATGGGTATGCCTCCGCTCCCCCGTCCAATTCCAAACTATGAATGTACGCTGCATCATAAACTTTGACCGTTCAACTCCTGAAATCTTATCTATGCCCCATAATACATACTTCACCCAAATTACATCAGATATCCGTAAGCCGTTCTCAAGTTATCGTAAAGATATTAAGTATGGTACTCGTGACCTTGACCTTTGACCCTTAAACCCCAAAATTATGATCAGTTCATTGGTACCTTATAACACTTACTCACCCAAGTTACATCAATGTCGATAAGCCGTTCTCATGTTAACGTGGTAAAGACACTAAGTATAGAGCCTTGTGACCTACAACCTTTGACCATTTAACCCTCTGAAATCTGATTGTTTCATGGTACCTTATAATACATACTTCACCCAAGTAACATTCAAAATCGGACCAGCATTCTTAAAGTTAACATTGGTAATGAGCCCAAATCAAGACATCTATCAGGCCTCGTGACCTTTGACCCTTGACCTTTCAACTCCAAAATCTATTCAGTTCATTGGTGCCGTATAATACATACTTCAGCCAAGTTACATTCAAATCCAACATGCCTTTCTGAAGTTATAGTGGCTAAAAGAGCCAAAATCAGACATGTTTAGGCCTTGACCTTTGACCTCTGACCTTTCAACCTCAAAATCTAATCAGTTCATTGTTGCATCATATACATACTTCACCCATGTTACATCAAAAATTCCAACTGGCCATTTACAATTATCGCCGGTAACGAGCCCAAGCCAGACATATTTTAGGCCCGTGACCTTGACCTTTGACCCCAAATCTAATCAGTTCATTGTTGCCTCATAATACAAACTTCACCCAAGTTACATCAAAAATCCGACCGGCCATTCACAAGTTATCACGGTAACGAGCCCAAATCAGACATATTTAGGCCCACTGACCTTTGACCTTGACCCCCCAAATCTAATCAGTTCATTGTGTTCATAATACATACTTCACCCAAGTTACATCAAATCCGACCGCCATTCACAAATTATCCGGGTAACAAGCCCAAGACAAGTCAGACATATTTTAGGCCCGGTGACCTTTGACTTTTACCTTTCAACCCCAAAATCTATCAGTTCATTGTTGCTTCATAAACATACTTCACCCAAGTTACATCAAAATCTGACAGGCCGTCTCAAGTTATCGCGGTACGACGCCAAATCAGACATACATGATTTTTGGCCCTCGTGACCTTTGACCTTTGACCTTTCACCTCCAAATCTAATCAGTTCATGTGTGTGCCCCTAGTACATACTTGGTCTAAGGTACATCAACATCCGATCAGGTTCTAAGTTATCGGCGCGTACGTGGTGTATCGCCGTTAACCGAGATCGTAACGGAACGGACGGACGACGGACGGACGACGCACGCACGGACGGACAACCGAAACACATACCTCGGCAACTTCGTTGCGGAGCATAAAAACTTGTTTTCGTAGTAAGATCTGCCTTCGGATAAAAAGCAGGTCCGTCAGCCTCGCAGCAAATTTCTGGTCGTGAACGTGAATTTTATTTGGCCACAGATTCTGCATTGTAGCGTGTCACCTGATATCATTTGACCAATTTGGTAGTAACAGCAATCTTTGTACTACTGTTGTGTAAATAAAGATTCGCTGCGATACAGCGTCGGTGCACAGAAAATCACAGCATTCATCACGTGTTTCATTTAGGTTCATGACAGCACTATCATGATGAAACTATGCATCAAAAGAATTCGCGTCAGTTTTATACTTCAGTTTGTGTGTCAAATCCACGCTAACGACTTTGGGAAAATCTAAGTGAGACGTGTGACGTCACATGTAATGGCTTACGGACCTCTTGAGTTGAGTTTCCAACTCTTATTTTTTTCTTACTTTTCGCCTTTTTTTTGACATTGCTACTACATTTTGACTATAGATCTAAGAATCAGCACATTTTGAAATAAGTATCCGGATATGCACATAAATTTAGTAATATTGTATTTGAAGTCTGAAAGAAAATGGTAATTTTTTTTAAATGTTAAATGCACTTCGTAATGTGCAAGGGCAATATACTTCATCCGTTTGCACTGATATTTCCCCTTGCTTGTATGTGGTGTGACCTTACCTCAACGGCCCACGTGTACCACATGCGCGGCCTCACTTGCCACAATTTCCTTCTTACTTATAGCTGTTGTCAGAGAAAATTTTAAGTCAAATATCATACACAGTTTCACGTAACTTACCGCAGTCACCACTCTGGAATGAGTTCATTCACACCCAAAAATGTACTTTACCTCGTTTCGATAATAAATGTTGTTACAATGAAGGCGTCTTCTTCCAAAAAGAGGGACGGTTATTTTAACGACGCGACGTCTCGTCGTTTCTTACCAAGCGATTCGCCATGTTTTTTTTCTGGAAATATAAGTGTAATGTGCATGCGCAAACTGCGTTGGCTAGCTGCGGTAACAGGCCACTAGTCACCGCACCGCCGCGCCGGTCGGCGACAGAATGTAGGATCGGACGTCTCTAGCTCTTGTCGTGCGGCGCACGCGCGGTGTATAGCAACCTTCAGTTGGCTAGAGACTGGGCAGAGACGAAACGCAGATAAAATGTCGCGGTTTGGAGATGTGGGGTAGTATTTAGGTAAGTTTTGGATTTCGATTGTTTGACTATATTACGAGGTAGATGTACATTAACAAATTTACCTGTTTTAATGGCAGAATGGGCAGAAAAGTTAGTGATTGAAACGGGGTTGAAGTCGGTTGTTTGTACGATCTAGAATATGGCTATTAGTTTCCCACAAGACTCACACGCAGCATGCGTGTGAGTCTGTCGAGGCTAGGTCTACATGTGCATTGGCTATGTAATTTGCGAGGAGCTGTGATTTGTGTGCACGCATTGTCTTCAACAAATTTCGACGCGGCGCGGTCCGTTCACGTTTCGTACTAGATCTATACCGAACTTCGTAGTCCGTAGATCATCACGCGCGCGCCCACTTCGACGAACACCGTGAATCCTGTTCAAGCATGTTTGGAACCCAAAAGAAGCCAAATTACTTCAAACGGTGAAAAAGGTAAGTCAAAAATGTCTTAATGCATGTAGTTAATTACACTTTATGAAGTGCTATGTCTATGACCTCGGTGCGCAAAAACAGTCCGATTTTCGCCTTCAATTCCTGCACGGTTGACGTGAATTCACGCGCATGAAAATGTGCTGGTATACACGTCTGTCCTTTGTATGAGGGGACTGACCTAAAAAATGTTAAAAATACCTTTAAATGAGAAGTCCCCGAAGAAAATGGACAGACCCCGTCGGTCTACACTTGACCATACAATCCAAGTCAATCTGCACAACAATAACATGCAGATGAATGCGTGGGACTGATATGATAAGTGATCTCCAAATCTCTACGATATGGAGAGCGAAACTAAAAACAAATAGTTCCCAAATGATGCCAAAATGCGCCATAAGTTATCATCAAAATATTGGATATTACATAGACCACGAAAAAGACACAAAGCCTAACATTAATTACCTTTTTCCTCGCAGCTGCAAGCTTTTCTTCTCGGCTAACCTCCGCCATTTTCTTCGTAGGAAGTGACATTGGATAAACACGTAAAACAGTGGGCGCGCGGTATTAGTACTGAAAATCAATGCGGCGCGCCCATCCGTACTGATAATTTACCATTAATATAGCACTGCCGTATCAGAGGTCGTACGCGCGTGTGAATATTTATTAGACTAGCTAGGCGGTCTTATCCGACACGTATGCACAAACCAACACAACGAATAAGCAATCACCACCCACACCAGTTTGATGACTAGACCGGTTACGAACGACTTTTTTGAAAAATCCAACTATACAGTGATCTCATAGTTTGTTGTCATTTGGTATTACCATTTTTGGATCTGTCGAAAAGGTCGGACGGACTCACTGGAATTGCTAATACTTTAAAAAGATGATAAAAAATGTGTCAAGATACCCCGGTCCCCCCCCTCCGGGCCCCCCCCCCCATCACACATACACAGGACCGCGGAAAAACTCTGGTTATTTTACAAGTGGTTTTTCATGTGGTGAAATACGGAAGCCCATTAGTGCCACACGTGAATAAAAATTTCAGTGGAGCTAACTGGCGGCCGCCACTTAATTATCTGGCGGACTCCACTTAATTATCTGGCGGCCGCCACTTAATTTTCTGGCAGCCGAGTATTAATATTTTAATAATATTCATTGCAACATGTTAATATTGCGATGTACATTGATCGCTACAATTACTTCATTATTCTGCTTTTCCCTCTAGCATTCACATTCTTTTATGTTTTTTAATCATACTTTAAAACTTAGTCCCATGCATCATTGAATAAGACCTTGCCAGTTATGGCATTGACCCCTATGTGACCTGAAACCTATTCAAAGAGCTCTGGTGTTTTGTTTTAATACGTTAAAGTGTTAAGTAAGTGTTATGTAAATTATTAACACTTCTATTTAGAGTGTACCCGTTCCCCCTAATAATATGGCCCTATTTTTATGTATACCCTCCAATTGACAAAGATGTCTTACCAGTGATGGGAACTATGACGCCTTTTCTTATCGTCTTTAATAAAGAAAATGGCTTTTTTAAAAAGCAGATTTACATGACTTTGTATGCAGGGGTGTCACTAAAGGGGTGTGGGGACACCCCCTCTCCCGCTCCCAATCATGCTCGTAAATTCACGCACTCGTTTGCAAATTATGAAAGCTTGTCGGATGCTGTTTGGCTTGAAAAAAAAATTGACAGGTAAAAGTGTTTTTCGTCGTTGTTGGCCCCGTGCATCCCCGTTGTCCCTGCATTCCACCATTCAAAATGGTATAGTGACGACTCTGTTGGAATGACGTGTATGCAGTGGCGTACCGTGGGTCCACTCATTGGGGGGCACCCAGTCGCTCGCACGAAATTGTATTTTCAGATGGTGGATTTAAAGCGCTGCGTACGCAAGTGAGTTGTTTAACCATTTTTGTGTTAAAATCTAACCAATTTCATTCATTTTGTAAGATAAAAGAGCGAGCGAGCGGTTTGGGAACTTTGTAAATCCAAGAAGAAAAACGCATTTTTTTCAAACAAATTACTTATGTAAAACAAAAGGAATATAAAAGTGTTTCTTTACACCCTTATGCAGGATTTTTCAATGGTAAGTCAAGAAAGTCAAGAAAACGGACCTTTTTACAGTGGCCGCAGATTTTTTTTAATGAATGGGAGGAGCTGACCATCCTAACAGGCAGGGTCCAGGGGCCCACCTTACAATCCCTTGTATGATCTCGGGTGGGGTGCTGACGAGTTGTTTATTAGATTAATTTACCCCTCTGATGAAACTACTGTTTTGTGAAATGGACAATCGACAATAATTAAAACCATCCCACTTTTCATACTTTTTTGTCACTCCTGTGGTATAAATTGTGTATTATGAAAAGCTGATGGCATGCAGGTTCTATTTCAGAACATGTGATAATACACTCCTGTTCATAATTATGGAATATTTTAGAGACATTTTAGAAATTGCCATTTTTCCGTGAACGGCATCTGGGATTAATATTTGCTCACCCCAGGTGAAACAATTATAATCTAAGTATTTCAGGACTGCTGAGCATTTTTTAGCGTCCGACTCGACGCTGAAACCCGTGTTTAAAAATGGCAGTATTCAGAGTTGTTCTTGAGTCACGTATTGGTTACGCGCTTTATTATACTTGTAACAGATAACTCTGATGTTAATTTAATGATAAGTGACATTAGATAAAAATTTATCAGTTTTTTGTGTTCTTTAATTACTTAAAATTAATACTTTTTTCATGATTTTTTTGGATTTTTTAAAAATATAATTGTTATTGCGCTCAAACGTATTTTAGGTTTTACTTTAGTCATCTCATGAAATCCGAAAATTGCTTGACATACTGCGTTTTTATTGAATAAATTCTTGTCTTGAACATTTTGGACGATAAAGGAGAAAGAACTTAAGTATCAACAAAAAATTCCATAATTATGAGCATGAGTGTATCTATCGGGGGTCAGGCGTATCTAGGGATTTTGTCGCCCGGGGCAAACAAAGAAATTGCGCCCCCTGCATCTAAAACTGATTGGCGTCATAAATCCGGTCCGAGTAAAGGGGGTCGCAATATTGAGCTGAAATTTTCAAAATTTGGGGGACACCCGAAAATCAAGGGCTATTGCTTGAAAAGGGAACACCTGCAACATGCAAAATATACATGATATACCACTATCTCTAAACATTGGCATTACCCTTTATTGTGCGAGGAGCGAGCGAGAAACTTGTTAATCCCTGAGAAGCTGCATGGTGTCTAATAACAGCTGAAATGGTTTTGAAATGATTCTTAACGAGTCTCAGATTGAGAGACCGAAAAAACTTTCAAACATTAATGCGAGCGAGCCTTAGACAATAAATTAAGTTGCTCTCAGTCAGGGGCGTAGACAACAGGGGGGATGGGGGGTTTGCATCCCCGCAGCTAAGGGGGGGGGGGTGGCATGTAGTGTACTATCATCCCCCCCAGGTTTCACAGAAAAATATATATATATATTTTAAATCAGTATTCCTATTATTACTTTTGTGTTATGATTATTATTATGATTATAATTATTATGTGTATTAATATTATTATTATTATTATTATTATCATCATCATCATCATCATCATCATCATCATCACCACCATCATCATCATCATCATCATCATCATAATCATCATCATCATCATCATCAT
Source organism: Eucidaris tribuloides (assembly GCA_001188425.1). NCBI lineage: Eukaryota > Metazoa > Echinodermata > Echinoidea > Cidaroida > Cidaridae > Eucidaris > Eucidaris tribuloides. Next base: position 4,147 of record JZLH01S0076289.1, on the reverse strand, counting down.
TATAGTTATGATAATAATTGACATCATTACTATCATTATCATTATCGTTGTCGTGTCACCTTTATTCCCATAGAACATTCGTATTTCTGATCCCTAATCTTCTGCTATTTTCGGGGTGGTGTCTAACAAGGGACGTTTGCAGTGGACACAGGTGCAAATCCTACGGGATATATCCCCCACCTTGGCCGAGGGAGGAATGGCCTGCACAATCATCCCCTACCCTTTTTCAAGGAAAATGATTTTGAACTAAGCAGTTTAATGCTAATTTTGTCAAAATAAATATACGCGGCTCTTATTGTTGAATGTCCATTTCATGAAACAAGTGTTATCAGAGAGTCAAAATATGCTTATAAAACCCCCAGAACTCCTAAGCTTATATTATTATTTTATTATTAAGTGTTCTTTATACAGGGTAGCCCCATCAGTGAGCTAGCACTGTTCTCCCTGGGGGCCCTGTTGGTGTAAAGCGGTGTTGTCTGTCAATATTTATGCAACAGAAAATAAATTGAGAAAAAAACAATACATAAACACATAAATAAACAATTACAATATAACTACGAAATTAAGTTCTGTGCATGCGCCAGTACATACAGGTGAAAGCGTTAAAGGCAGTGGATCTCATTTGCAAACATCCCCGCAGACCAGGAAAAGATAACCCATGCCCTTAGGCTATTCATGAAGGGCATGTCTGTGAAATCTGGGGTCAGTGATTGCCTAGAATTTGAAAAATGCAAAAGAAAAACAATAACCGTTTAGTGTACATTCTATGGTAAGATTTTTTTTCTCGCGAGAAAAAAATTCAAATTTGTGTCTAACGGTCACTATAATTCCACTAAAACTGAGTTTCTAGCTCCTTTATTTTACTAAAGGTTCCCAGATGACATTTTCTTCTAAATGCCATTGTATTTACACAACTGCACAATGTTAATTTTTAGGCATGCGAAAAAGATCCCCTGCCTTTAACTGTTTGAGCATTTCTCAGGTTTTGTGACAGATTATTCCACAACATCACACCCATATGCTCTTCTTTCCCTTTTCGGTTTAGTTTTGGAATGCATATGCCGTAATTTACTGCACCCCTGGTATGGTAACTGTGTCGTACTAGTGTAAATAAAGCTGATAAATAGAGGGGGGTGTTGCCTTTTATTGCATTGTAT
>JZLH01S0076285.1:0-17014 GCA_001188425.1 Eucidaris tribuloides | reverse complement strand
GATGTCTCACAGGAAGCTGAAGGTCATCAAAAGGTCAAAGGGTCACGTGAAGGGGTCAATGACCATTTTGAACCCAATGTTAAGTTTTTTGAGCAAGTTTCTATTATGTCGCATAACTTTGCTCCCATTTGCACAATTGTGACCAAACTTGCGTGGTAGATGTCCCATAGGAAGCTGAAGGTCACCGAAAGGTCAAAGGTTACTGCCAGTGGTCAACAATCTCTGTGAGCCCAATGTAATTTTTTTGGGCCAAGTTTTTATTATGTTCCATAACTTTGGCCCCGTTCGCACAATTGTAACCAAACTTTTGTGGTAGATATGTCTCATATGAAGCAAGAGATCACTGAAAGGTCAAAGGTTACTGCCGGGGTCAACGACCTCTTTGAGCCCAATGCTGTTTTTTTTCGGGGGGCCAAGTTTGTATTATGTCCCATAACTTTGCCCCCATTTGCACAATTGTGACTAAACTTGGGTGGTATATGTCTCATAAAGAGCTTATATCACCGAAAGGTCGAGGTCACTGGCAGGGGTCAATGACCTTTTTGAGCCCAATGTTAAGTTTTTTAAGCAAATTTCTATTATGTCCCATCAAAAGAAATAAAGATCCTGGCCACGAAATTCCAAGATGGCGGTCATTTCCAAGATGGCTGCCAGATGACTACATCATTATAAGATATTTTGCCAAGTTTTTGTTGAATGTGGGTCAAAATTGAGTTAAATTTCAAGATTTTTTTTAGACTTTTACCTTGCCGACTGTGAATATGATCGGATATGGCTGCCCTTTTCCAAGATGGCCGCCAAATACCGATGTCATGCAAACTACACATATCGTCATCGATATGTCGAAATGTTTGATTGATCCAACCACTTGTGTTTTTGGCCACTTTGATTTAGAAAAGTATATGAAAACACAGGCATAATTATGTGTTAACCCTCTATTCAACAAAAGTGAAAAAAAAAACTGAACAAGGTAGCAGTATTTCCCCCCAAATAATCTCTTAATAATCTCTTACAAACTCTTCAAATGACATAACATAGGGCTGAATAAAATGTCTACTCCAGGAATCTAGATGATCCAGAACTATATTTAAAACAATCATTTTAACCCCCCCCCCGCCGCCCATGTGTCTACATTCAAAATAAATTGACCCCAAAATACAGAAATTAATGTTCTGAAAACAACAACACGAGACCAGACAAAACATTTTTCAGATAGAGGCACATAGAAAAGTAGCATTGACAGTTACGTTGTCACTACGGTAAACAAGGAACAAGGTGATCGCCAAAATGTGTCTCGCCCAGTTTCGCATACATACGTACTTGCTCAAAAATGTAACACTGGTCTCAAAAGGTTTTTGACCCATAGCGGTGACCTTTGACCGATTGGTGACCTCCAGCGTCGTATGAGACATCTACTACCCGAGTTCAGTCACAATTGGGCGAAAGGGGGCAAAGTTACGGAACATGATAAAGGAAACCTGCTCAAAAAAAACATAACATTGGGCTCAAAAAGGTCTCTAACCCCTGCCAGTGACGTTTGACCTTTCGGTGACATTCAGCTCCCTATGAGACATCTACCACCCAAATTTGGTCACAATTGTGCAAATGAGGGAAAAGTTATGGACCAAACTTGCTCAAAAACTCAACATTGGGCTAAAAAAGGTCATTGACCCCAAGGTAACCTTTGACCTTTTAGTGACCTTTAGCTCCCTATGAGACATCTACCACCCAAATTTGGTCACATTGGGGGCAACATAATAGAAACGTGCTCAAAAAACCTAACATTGAACTCAAAAAGGCCAATGACCTTTGACCTTTTGTGACCTTTTGCTCCCCATGAGACATCTTCCCCCAAGTTCAGAATTGAAATTTTACTCAATTTTGACCCACATCCAACAAAAACTTGGCAAATATTTCATAATTATGTTGTCACCTGGCAGCCATCTTGGAAAATGGCCGCCATCTTGGATTTTTTCGTGGCCAGGATCTTTTTCTGAAAGAGCGACCTTAACTCTACATTTGTGCCAAATTTCATGCTTGTATCATCAACTGAACGATTATGGCCCCAAATCACTTTTATCTGCTCCACTAACACAGCCACACAAGCTGCCACACCCAAACGTTTGGTATTCCCCTTTTTATTGTGCGAGATAGTCTCGATTCCATTCACTGAGATTATCTTTTCCCGCACCACACACTGATGCAATCCAAAAAATATGATATTACCAAGTAAAGCAGTTGACTGAAGCCAGACTATTTTTGCGTAGGATTTGGCAGTTTTTACAGACTCTGCACGGGGTACCTTCATTTCAACTTTGAAGAAAATACGCTTTTGGTAATATGGACGTAAATCCAGTCTGAGGAGTGGATGATCGATGACATTTCTAAATTTTGGCGACGCCCCAAAATCAAGGGCTATTTCTTGAAAAGGGGACACCTATAACGTGCATTATATACCACTGTCTCTAAACATTGGCATATAGCTTTTATTATGATTACATTTTAGACCTTTCACGTAATGTTTTTTTCGATCTTTTGCTGTAATATAAAAGCAGTAAATACAATAACATTAAATCATGCAGTTAGGTTTTCTTGGCCTACATGCATATCAATGTGCGAGCGAGCGAAGAGAGCAAGAACATTGTTAGGACAGTGAAACTGCATGGTGTCAAATTACATCTTATAAAAGGGGAAAATTTTCCAGAAATGTCTCAGATTCAGAGACTGAAAAGACCTTTACACATAACATATCAAATATCAATGCGAGCGAGCGAGCCTTAAAAATTAAAGTAAGTTGCTCTAAGCCGTTTCCAAATCGGGGCACAAATTAAAGAGGAAAAGGGCGCATAGGGATAACATTTATATTGTGATATGCGCTATATAAAACAGTTCATTATTATTATCATTATTATTATTATTATTATTATTATTATTATTATTATTATTATTATTATTATTATTATTATTATTATTATTATTATTATTATTATTATTGCAGTTTCAGAATGTCATCTTGATAAAGGCTGTACAGTCTGGGGTGGGCTCCTTATGTTCTCACGTGAAAATATCTGGGTTTTGTTTTTACATTTTGTTGATAATACGATGTTTCATTAGGCATACACTTTGCGTTATCTGTGCACTAAATATAGGGATAGGGATATTTAGACCGATGGAAATCACGTAAGTAGTGAACATGAATGAGAGATATTGTAATATATGTGTAAAATCGGAGACATCGAGATTTTCAGAGAACAATATCTTTAGCATAAATTATTGAATAAACACAACAATATCTTTTCATTGAAAAATTTGGGTATAATTGTACAGATCATCCCCCCTTCTGAATAGTGGTGGGATATATCCCCCAATCCCCCTCCTCCCAATTTACGACAGTGTTCTTTAATTTGGGCAGTTGAGATTGTTGGTCTCTGTCTGCCAGTGTAATACTACACTCTAGACATTATATTTTGAATAAATATATTTTAAAAGTCGGAGGAACTACATATTTTCAATATGATTGATTATAACTATACAATCATAGAGTGTAGACGTTGTTTAAAACAAAGTCATACGCAGGAATTTTCCAAAATTTTTCCGAAATGTTCAAATTATTGAGGGAAAGTGCAAGCGAGGGAGCGAAGCGACCAAGCCAGGAGCTCCTAAGTTTTTTAGAATTAAAATTGAATGATCTTAAGCATTTTGAAAAACATTTCAGGAGAAATTCTCATTATAGAGAAACTTTATCAATGGTTAATTACTGAAAAAATATATTTCTTCTTTAAAAGTGGGGGGGGGGGGGATGAAGATTTCACAGGCCATCCCCCCTCCTTGAAAAGTGTGGGGGGATATATCCCCCATCCCCCAGGATTTACGCCAGTGTTTAGTAATAAGTCTCAAATATGAGGCTCTCACGAATGTGGAAACGTACGCAAGCTGCTAACTGTTATTTACGTTATTTACGTTCATCATGTTTGATGCAGAATTCAAAACTTTATCTCTTCCTGCATGCGAATTTATTTTCTGTGCTATCAAGAATGAATACGTTGTAAACGAACTGTTAAATATCGATGATTCAATAGCCACTGGGGAAGATGGTTTACACCCTAGTGATTCAGATCATTGACTCATTTATTTAATGCAACTTTAAAAACATCTGCTATTCCAAAAGACTTTAAGACGGCACGGATTACTCCAACACACAAGGGAGGATATTTTGATATTGATAATTTTAGACCCATCTCTGTGCTACCTGAATTGTCCAAAATATTGGAAAGAGCAATACATGATCAATTTTATACATACTTAAATGCAAACAAGCTCCTTGCAAATTGTCAATCAGGGCTTAGGCCATCTCACTCTACAGCCACATGTTTAACCGAAATTTCAGATTATTTGTGTGACAAAATGGACAAAAAGATATCATTGGGGGTATTTTCATATATCTACGTAAGGCGTTTGATGTAATTCCACACAAATTTATTCTTGGAGAGCTCGTGTACTATGTAACAGACAAGAGACAATTTGTAACAGTGAATAATTGCACCAGTGAATGGCTGCAGACTAGATCTGAAGTCCCACATGGATCTTTGCTTGGTCCACTGTTCTCTTTATTAATGACTTATGTAACATAAATTTGACAAAACAATAAAGGGGGTACAGAATAACTTACAAGCTGATTTTGATACGGTATGCAAATGGTTGCACCTTAATAATATGCATTTACATCCAAAAAAAAAAACAAAAGTCATGGCGTTTGGTCACAAGAAAAAAAATGGGAAAAGACGTTTTGTTGATATACTACAGAACCTAACCTTTGAAAAATGTAAATAAAATGAAATACTTGCGTGTTTTACTTGACTCTGGTATGACTTGGGGTGTACAGGTTTCTTCTGTTGCTGATAAAATCTCTCGGACGACAGGACAAAACAATGGCTTTCATTCAAGATACTGAATAATTTGTATTTTGCCATGATTTTGCTTAACATTAGCACATCTTGGGGAAGCTGTGCAAAAATCCATAGGGAAAAGATAAAAAAAACCTCCAGAATAAATATGCTAGAATGATTTTGAATAATGATTATCATACATCTCAGCATTCCTTGTTACATATGCTGAAAAGGCAATCAGTGGAGCAGCGTATAAAATATCAGCATTGTGTGTTTGTGTTTAAAATGCAAAATAACCTCGCACCCACTTGTTTGGAATCATTGATATGCCAACGAATTGTAACGTATAAGACACGGTATTCTCTAAAATGCCCCCCCCCCAAAAAAAAAAACTTCCCCGGCCAAGGACAGAATACAAAAGAAATTCTTTTGTATATGTTGGAGCCAGTTTGTTTGACAATCTCCCTGGTAATGTTCAAATGTGTACAATCCGTCATACTTTTAAGAAACCATGCTAAGCTCTAAATCTAGACTCAAAAGAATTATGACTTTGCTATTCAAATATGTACAATTTTCACATTTTAAGATACTCAGAATTCACTCTCCGTTTTTGTTGTTTACATTGTTAAAGAAGTGCTTTGGATGTTGTATTTTCATGTTAAATGATCTACATGTATGTAACTGCAGGGCGCCTTTAAAAAAGCAGTTTTGCATAACTGTAAAGGCCAACCCTGCAGTATAAAATAAAGAAAACAGAATAAATAAATAAATAAATAAATAAATAATTCATATGGAAAAAGTCATTCTATTTCGAGTAGGTGCATCTCACTAGGCCCTGCTCCATTTCCATTTTACAGTGATTGGTACTTGAAAACCTACATCTGGCTGTGACGTCGATAGCAACTGCCGTTTTAACAAGATTTATTATTGTACTCTCAGATCCTTTGCGAAAGTGAGCAAACTTTATTACCGTAAGAATGAAATTATAATTTCAAGAAAATGGAAAAAAGGTCAAAAGAGTCAATAGCCATTATTCAATTTGGTATAGATTTCAGAAATTGGAAATGGAAATTTTCAGAAATTGGAATGTATTTTACTACAAATATTTGTCGTGGAAGGAAATTATTCTTACTGTGACTCCTCACGTCAAATAACTGGGAGTAATATTTAGGGTTCGAGGTCTTTTTTGGAGTGAAAATAAATCCACACTCCCATTTAAATTAAAATACACTCAATATGCAGTGAACTTGTGACGAGCTAGGCCACTCTTTTTATATGATTTCCACTTGTTTTCACTCTTTTACGGAGCCAAAAAGATTCACTCAGTGCAATGGAGATTTTACCCTTTGCATTTCAGGGGGTATTATCTTAAAAACTACGGTTAAGGTAACTAAACTTTCAAGCAGGATTATATTTCAAGTCAAACATATGAAACGATGAGACTTTAGCTTATCCAATGCTGGACATGCGTTGATCTATTAGGATGGAATTATATTGTCAACATTTACCGCCTTGATCGAAGACTGTGGTTTTCCCCTTACACGTTATCGATTGTGACATCAACATTAGCTAGCATTATCATCCATTAACATGAGCATGCACTTTCATATAGGTATTCCCCTTTCCAGTGTACATTGTTTAGGCCTTGGTCACACTAGCAGTTGCGACTATCTGCGATCGAGTTACGACGAGTTATCGCAGGTGATCGCGAGTGTTCGCATTTAGAACGTGCGAGTTATCGTGCGACAACCATGGTAATCACTTGTGAACTAAAATAGGTTTTCACACCGGTTCAAAAAACCTGGCTGAGGTCAAAGTGATCACAAAAAGGTGTCAAGTCATCGTTAGTGATCGTGCGTGCATCGTGCAAGGATCGTACGATAATCGTGCCACTAGTCTCAACTCCAGGAGGAAATTTGCACAGTAGTGGCAAAGTGATCGCGGGTAAACGTACGTCAAATGGCACCTCATCGTACGATACATGAACTTGACTTGCGAATACCTGGAGTGTGATGAACACACTTTTTTCTTTATAGTATCGATAATTGTTGCTGCTGTATTATGTATTGTGATATAGCTTGGAACATTAAAGCACCACAAATATATATTCTTTATTATTGCTACAAAAGTGTGCGATTACGTAATGTCACTCATTCTCATTATTTATCTCATACTGAACCATCATTTGTATACTCTGAAAATACAACAGTCACCTTAAAAACAGGTATACTCATGAATACATACACTTTCAATCATCTCCCATCACTATTGAAAACAGGTTTATTTTGAATTTCGATCATACATTCATACATTCAGATCCAACCCGCCATTCTTAAGACTATCAATTAGAAAACCTTACAATAATCTTTGCTCAAAAATCTATTCGGCATCATGGACCGCATAATTATCTGGAACACCTTACAGCAATACTTAAAAATGTCTCTCTCTAACTCACTCAACTCGTGTCTTTCACAAAACATATGCAAGCCTAATTAATCTAAAGGCCTACTGCAATATGAAGCCGCTGACCTAGAGAATTAAGTTTGTTGATGTTTTGTCGGTCTCCTGAATACTTTCCGTTTATCTTATAAACTACAAGTACACAGGGGCGTCGATCCATGTTTCGGATTGGGGGGGGGGGGGCCAAAGTGAAAAAATGTCAAAAATTTTCGGCGCGCTCCGCGCGCCAAGTTGTAAAACAGAACTTTGCGCGCAAAGCGCGCCACAAATTTGACAATTTTGTATGTTTAATAGTATTTTTATGCTATGTTTAATGGTTTATAGTGGGCTTTCGGGGGGCAATCGCTTTTTCCAAACATAGTATTTGCATTGGGGGGCATATTATGGAATTTTTCAAGGTTGGTCAAAATTATGGGGGGGCGGGGGGCAAATAAGATATGTTTGCCCCCCATATTTTCATGGGGGGGCGATCGCCCCCCTGCCCCCTCCCCCAGGATCGACGCCTCTGCAAGTATATATTATTAATATTAAATTTGTTATTGTATAATTGAAGATTTGTGTCACAGCAGTATATTCTAACTGTCAAAGAGGGCGCTTTTCACTTAAACATTTATTGAGTAGTGCTACAGTATGTCTCAAAAACTTGGGCAAGTAAAAAGCGCCCTCTTTGGAAATTAGAAAATTGTCTTGTGACACGATGCTTACATCACCCTCCAGGGCAAAGTCTCAACTTTCAAATGCCATTTGTTCTTTTAAATTTGCTTGTTTTAATCTCGAGATATCTTGTAAACAACAAAAAGGTGGAATCACAATTGTGTCACTTTTATTTGAACAGACAAGACATCTAACGTAACCACTGATCTATGAAATAACTGCCGAACAAGCTCCGATCTAATACGGGTCAAATCACATCGTCATCATTTATCAGATTTATTGATGACCGTGATTTTCACACTTTGTTAAATCTTGTGCGACAGTGTCAGCGATTCCTGAAATTATGTATGTATTATGAACATAATTTCTTGCGATTTTTGTGTAAAAAGGTAGCTGACGCACTCCACGCACATCCTTTCCGAGGGCAGTTACGCCGCACAGTGGGCCAGGGAGGAACCAAAGTGCACCAAAAGTCAATTTGGGTGATTTATTTTTAAACTTTTTTTCTTCCCCAGTTGAAAGATAATATATTGAAGAATACCTCGGCAAAATATATAATTCTGGTATGCACATTAAAGGGGTGAATTCACTCCTTCAAACGGCAAAATCCTACATATTTCCAGTTTTATTGCAAAAGTGACTTATTTTATAAATCTTTAAATATACCAGAGAATTTTTCAGTTATTGATATGAAATTGCTCTCACATACTCCTGATAGGTCTTTTTACTGTATTAATTGGTTGAAAATAGATAGAAACTCAATTTTTATAATATGTTATAGGGTAATTCCCCCCAAAATGGACTAATTTCCCATATTTTTTAAAAATCCAGAAGAAATGTTTAGATTTCCGTGCATTTCCATTTCCATTTTATCACCACCATTTTCTGGGATAACCTCGGTAGTCATAAGGATCACTATTCATAAGGACCAGTGTTCATAAGGACCGTTATTCATAACGTGTAATTTCCTATACCTGAAGGATCGCTATTCATAAAGCGAAAATAGGGTCATTATTCATAAACTCATAAGGACCATCATTCATAGGGATTGCTATTCATAATAATGAGTCGCTACTCATAATCGAAGAAAAGGGACATTACTAATACGATCCGCTATTTATAAGTCGTCATGAGGGTCATTATACATAATAAGTCATAAGGGTCGCTATTCATAATACAAATCGGGGTCTTAAATCATAAGGGTCGCTACTCATAATGAAAGAAGAGGGTCGCTATTCATAAGAGAAGAAGAGGGTCAGTATTCACCAAGGTCAATATCCATAAGGGTCGTTATTGATAATCGAAGAAAAGGGTCGCTATTCATAATCGAAAAACAGGGTCACTATTCATAAAGGTCAATATTCATAAGGATCGCTATTCATAATCGAAGAAAAGGGTCGCTATTCATAATAAAAAAGAGGGTCGCTATTCATAATCAAAAAAGAGGCTCGCTATTCATAATCAAAAAAGAGGCTCGCTATTCATAATCAAAGAAGAGGGGCGTTATTCATAATCGAACAAGCGGGTCGCTATTCATAATCAAAAAAGAGGCTCGCTATTCATAATCAAAAAGAGGGTCGCTATTCATAATCAAAGATAACGACCCTCTTCTTTGATTATGAATAGCGACCCTCTTCTTCGATTATGAATAGCGATCCTTATGAATATTGACCGTTATGAATAGCGACCCTCTTTCTATTCTGAATAGCGACCCTTTTGTTCGATTATGACTAGCGACCCTTATGAATATTGACCTTTATAAATAGCGACCCTCTTTTTGTATTATGAATAGGGACCCTTATAAATAACGAGCCTGATTTGGTATTATGAATAGCGATCCTCATGACTTTTTATGTATAACGACCCTTATGTCTTTTTATGAATAGCGGTCCTTATGAATAATGACTCTTATGAACCGTGACCCTTATGTCTAATTATGAATAGCGGTCCTTATGAATAGTTTTTTTTTATGAATAGCGGTCCTTATGACTAGCGGGCGGACCCCCATTTTCTGATGTCTAAGCTTTACGTTGATATCAGATTTGGCTCCCATCTTTACCCTATTGTCACGTTACAGCCGATTTTCCTTGGCGCATTGACCCGGAAAATGTGTTTATTTTGGTCTGCAGCTGAAAGATTCGTAAACACACGCACCGTAGTATGGCGTGTGGGGGCGTGCGGCATGTGACTCTGAGTTGTGACCACCGAACAAGTGGTGGATCTGAAACGGCAGGGTTCCTACCCCGATATAAGATAAAAAAAGGGTTTCTTTTAAGGCTGGTTTCATTTACTGAAAAAAAAACCTTTTCCAAATTTAATAGTGTATTGTAAATTTAATTGACAAACGTACATGAACACTGTCTCATTTGTGACACACGTTTCTGTTATAATATATTATAAGGTAATTCACTGAAAAAAATGCCCATGTTTTTTCATATATCCAAAGAAATGTTTAGATATTCATGGATTTCTAATTCTATTTTATTACCCCAATTTTCTCTGATGTCTAAGCTTTAAATTGACATCAGATTTGGCTGCCGTCTTCTGCCATTTTTTATGTTACAGTCGATTTTCTTTGGCACATTTACAGTCACACGCACCGTAGAAACGTAGAACTATAACAGTGGTTCTGTAACGGCAAGGTTCCATAAATGTTTATGTCACGGCCCTGGTGAGGGTCGACAATAATTGAAACAAGGAAAACTAAATGCTCGGAGAATCAACAGAACAAAAAGGCTTCACACACTGAAATTTAGTTGTAAATAACTTTAATTAATGCATCACTATATTTCCCAACACTTACAAAATATCTGGGCTTTTATAAGCCAGCGATAAATAAGATAAATCAAATAACATACCAAATTCAAGATGAGTTATGGTGTAAGTTGATCGGATTCAACTGCCCATTTTCTCCCATAGACTTACTGTGTGTACACCTAGGCTATTTAAACTCGCCCCGAATTTTAAATGCTTATTCATGCATAATTTGCAAATTGGCAGTGTTACTTTCCAAACTTTTTATTCTAGGGTATTTATTTGTCCATATGAACACTATAGGGCGAGAGCCTGCTACTTCTCAATTTACCTCACCGAGCCCAGAAGATTTGATCCTTTAGAGGTACTCAGACTATCTATGTGATTGAAAAAAGATGATGTAGCTGGACACCAGTGGTCGGGTCTTGGTCGCCTATGCGACATTTAAAGTTCAGTTACCCTAGTCCCACACCATAAGAGTTAGTTGGGTATGTTTTCGGCGTCTTCGTGACCTGTACATCTGATGCTTGCGACGCGGTGGCGCAATTTGTCTGTATGTGCGCGCGCGTAATTTCATTTCATTGCGCAATGTTATGTTATTAACATCATTGATTAGCGCGCGCAATAGCAGACAAAATGCGCACCGCGTCGCACGCATCAGTTACAGGTCAGAAGAACCCCAAACATAACCCACCCTAATCTTATGTGTGGGACTAGGTAAATGAACGCTCCTAATTCGGTCCTGGGACTGGAACCCGACCAATGGGGTCCAGCTGACATATCTTTTTTCATTCACATAGATAGTCTAAGTAATTTTGAGGGGTCAAATCTTTTGGGCTCGATGGGGTAAATTGAGAAGTAGCAGGCTCTCGCCCTGTAGTGTTCATATGGACAAATAAATACCCTAGAATAAAAAGTTTGGAAAGTAACACTGCCAATGGCAAATTATGCAAGTAGCTAGCTCCCAGACTACTACTACTATGTAGTTCAGATATAAAAATTTGACATTTTTTTTAAACTGAAGCTCCACAGTGTTACTTTAACGTAGAGTTAACGTGATCATAAATAAAAAAAAGTTTAGTGACGGCATGAGACTACAAAACTAATTAATGAACTTAATGAAGATGTCCTTGCTGTAAAGTAAATTCGAACATTACTCAGTGGACATTCGTAAAATTGCATAAATGAATGAATGAAATTTGTATCATTCGATCAAAGCATTCTCATCACTTTCTTTGGACCTGTAAAAAAGGTATTGTATCGAGGAAAATGATAACAAGGAATTTCCCTACAAATTGTTTCTGATGTACTTATCAATCTGTGCAGTTTCTCGAACGTAAGCAGTAAAGAATAATAGACGTTATGCTTGAATGGGAAATCTTTGTCTCGCTTGACACTCATAAACTGCCAGTATTGGCCGTAATACTTTGAATTAATTTTCAATTAATGATATGTTTCCTTTAAAGGAGAGCTTCTTTGAGATATCCATTCATCCCTGCAAGTGTGACATTACACAATCAGAAATGCGTCTTATTTTCATGGCACCTAATCGCGGCCGTTGTCAAGATTGAGTAAAAAGATATACAGTACGTGTATAATTCAATTACTACGTACGTGTAAATAGCTGGATACGGGAGTAACCGCATAAACATATTATTGTCAAGAAGTATGCCGATCAACGATATTTAGGGGACCGAATCAATATGCGTCAAATACATGTAATATAACTGATACAAACTCTTTTCTATTGCTATCGATTGTCAAATCTTATGAAATGTTAGGAAAAGTCTTATGATTTTTTTCCATTTGTTTGTAGCATTAAAAGGTTACTTGGACGATATGACCATGTGTTGTTTTATTAGATTGAAAGTTTTATTTAGATATCTAGCATAGGAAGTAAACTTGTCCCTCAAGGTGGCAATAATTTGGACAAAGAGGTTTATTTTAGACAAAATGACAGATTATTGATTAAAACATATCGTCAAATGAACAGTAAACGAATAGTGCTCTGACTTGTAAACAGTCATGGAAACATGAATCCCTACACAAAGTTTCAAAACTTAGAGCCATCTTCCCCAATATATGAATGCATATACACGATCATTAAAACTACACGAGACCGAACTATACAGTGCGTCCCAGAAAAAAACAGAACCCTAAAACAAAGGCTTATTGTGCGGAAGCAATTGGGCGTATGATTGTAGAAATAAGTTCACAATAAACTTTGACTTATGCTCTTTTAAATGATACATTAAGCAAACCAATTCACTAATGCATCTCTGAGTACCACGACTTTAAAAAATTAAAGTGAAAACCGATTTGTTACGCTCTTTGGCTTTGACACTGTGCACACCAGCTGTCCATCTCTTTCTTTTCTATGGAGTGCACAGTGTCAAAGCCATAAAGCGTAACAAATCGGTTTTCACTTTAATTGTTTAAAGTCATGTTACTCAGAGATGCATAAGTGAATTGGTTTGCTTAATGTATCATTTAAAAGAGCATAAGTCAAAGTTTATTGTGAACTTATTTCTACAATCATACGCCCAATTGCTTTCGCGCAATAAGCCTTTGTTCTGGGACGCACTGTACATCGTGTATTTATATTAGTGCAAAATGTGTGTGCATATACTATGCATGTTGTTTCTATAATATATTATCTCTTCCTCTTTCCTTTCAGTAGTCCAATTAATGTAAAGGTAGATCTGTGTAAGCTTGGCTGTTTCAGGTGTGCGGGATTTCGTATATTTGCTCGTTACATCATTGCAATAAAAATCGCATTCCCTCGTCTTTTTATTAAAATGGAAGCTACTCAATATTGATAGCGTAAACGCGCCCAAATTGCAGCAGTGAAAAATGATGGACAACTAGTTGTGATTGTATAATACCATCTAATATGATTTTAACATGATACCATTACACACACGCATAAACATATACACACGCACACATAGACATATACACACAAATATACACAAACGATACACACACATGTACTGACATAATACGCACAAACGCAAACATACAAACATGCACAAATACAAACATAACATACACTTTTAATATCATGCTTATAAACACACTCACACGCAAGCACACATAACACTCATATTAATACACCATGAGTATTAAACGATGTGATAAAATTGATATAAAGCGAAATAGTACACAATATCAAACTACTCACAGTAAGTGAAAGGGATTGGTCTTTACTGATTTCATTATAACTTTAGAGTTTATTCTCAATCAATAAATCATTATAAAGAATATTTTGAGTCTTATATAGTAAATGAACACTTTGAAAAATGAAAACAATGAAAACTTTCCTTTATACAGTGCAGGGGCGTCGATCCGTGTTTCAGATTGGGGGGAGGGGGCAAAAGTGAAAAAAAGTCAAAAATAGCAATACAGAATTTGCAAGCGAAGCGCGCCGAAAATTTGACAAATTTGTATATTTGATCGTATTCTTATGCTAAGTTTGATAGTTTTATTATGCTTTCTAATGATTTTAAACATATTCTTGTAGTCCATATTATGAATTTTTCAGGTTGTCAAAATTATGGGGGGGGGGGGGGCAAATCGATATGCCCCCCAATTTATCTGATTAGTGGGCGATCGCCCCTCTGCTCCCCCCCCCCTCCCACGGATCGACGCCTCTGATACAGTGAAAAGGGCTTATTTTGGTCCTAAAAGAGGTATTGTCAAGCGAATAATGTAAATGTAAATTTTGCATAAATAACAAATAGCATATTTTGCATAAATAACAAATAACAAATGGCATATAATAGCATAACAAAATAACACAATAAAATAACAAAATAACAAAATATTAAATCAAGTGTCAACTAAAATATATGTACACGCATAGACAGGGCTTATCATATCCTAAATAATAACCGAAAATGAAGAAAATTCAAAGTCGAAAATACATACACTATGATCAACAACTTGTGGATCATTATCCAAATCAAAATGTTTCACGTCAACGTGATCGAGGGTAAATCGGATCTTCTTTGACCTTGCTATGTTTACGCGAGAAACATTATTTTACCGATCATGGAATATATGGTTGAAGCCCGGGTATCAGAAATAAATTAATATTTAAGCAGCCAAGATTCCAGTTTATAAGCACATTATGAACGAATATTTACATAAACGGTTGCACACATTTTTTATTGGATATTACCTAGACGTGAAGAGTTTGATCGCAAAACTGGTTGACCATATTTCCACCAAAATTCAGTATTTGATATTTACACATTTACCAACCTCTTACGTAGCAATTGCAATTTGAAGTCAAATTTCACAAGGAAATACAACATATTTTGCGGTTTACTGTTATTTTTCCAAAAGTACGTGTAAAAGCTCGGGCCAACAAAAAAAATCCGCATTTTTTCCCAGAATAATGGATTTGCCCCATTTTGAGATCAAACTCTTTAAATGAATGCCATTTTAATTCTTACATATATATGCATACGAGGGTAGGCTGAAAAGTTCATGACCTGACTAAGAAGGAGTTATGCTACCACAATCAAACTAGTCATGCATTAAATTTACCTTTCTGATACTGATTGCATTGTTTTTGTTCTAAATTTCTTTTCTTGTTTTCTTTCAGAAATAAATTTACATTGGCAGTTAAGGTTTCTGAATATGATCATTTTAGTCAGATTTTTAATGGCAAAGACTTGCCCTTCTGGACATAGGTCATCTTTCTGGGCTCTTTCCAGGCTCTTCTTGGAAACCTTTCCTGTCTCTCTGACTGGTATTAAGCCAATAACTTTATGAAGTTGTATTTTTAACAATGGTAACCACATTTGAGTGGATTTGTCAGCATTTCAATTTCTGAAAACGGTGACACATGTCTAGGAAGGCAATTCTTTGTCAAAAAAAAAGCTGCCAAAATGGCAATTTCCACATACCTCAACTGGCAATGTTAATTTATTTCTAAAAGAAAAACAAGAAAAATATCTGAAAAGAAACAATGCAGTTAGCCATGACTAGTTTTATTGCTGTAGCATAACTCCTTCTTAGTCAGGCTTCGAACTTTTCAGCTACCCTCGTATTCACTTACAAACCAACCAAGAACTGCATGCACTTAGCAACATGTGTATCTACCATTAAAGGGTAAAAATACCCGACAAGGTCAACAAAACATTAATCGTGCCCTGGTTGGACTACTTGTGAAGGTTATTTCTGTGAAATTTGAAGATCAATAATTATGTACAATTTGAAATATCCCTCAAACCAGCTGCCACTTTGTATGTTCCAGGTATGCCAAGACTTACTGAACCTAGCCACGTCAGTAGTATTACTGCAGTATTTAGTCTATGAATGACTAATCTGCTTGCGAATAGTGCACAAAGGTTGTTGTGTTCACAAATGCATATATGCATTTGTGATACGTGTTGCAAATTTTCAGATAGTAAGTAAACTTCCCATATCATACGTACTGAACGCCCACGCATTTTAACGGCAGGTTGTCTCTTTTGCATGCCTAAAATTTAACATTGTGTAAACACACTGGTAGAATCTTAAGCAAGGTGTAGGAGCTAGAAACGCAGTTTTATTGGAATTACAGGAAATATTAGACTTTAATTTTTTTGTCACTTTTGACAAAAATTCTACTTGAATAGTAGTCTATTTTCAGACAGTGCATGTATGGAGGACTCGCATGGACAGTTCCACTGAGGGCTACGTGTAAGTGCAATCTGTACGCAGTCGATGACCTTGTATTCCTTTTGTACCATACACCTGCCAATACAGAATTAGATCAACAGTCTTTTATTACATAAGTACTATAATAGGCCTAAAGTGAGATTTGAAACTGTGTCTAGAACTTACACTACACAATTATTGATTTTCCTCATTTTTTCAAAATCTAGGTAACTTCTGACATTCAGATTGCATAGGCAAGTCCTTTATAAATAGCCTGAGGGCATGAATAATGATTTGCCTTGTAATGGGATGGTTGTAAAGGAGATACCTTACCTTTAAGGCTCTAAAAGCATGCTCAAATTGATTGATTGAAACAACATTTATTAATAATCATCCACATCAATAAAAAAACAATTGAACATTAACAATGGAATGACAATAGCGCATTAACAAAATACAGTAATCATTAATCATGACATTAACAGTCGAACATCCATTATTTGTCATTTACAAAAACAAAATCAAATTATTTACAGAAGCTAAAATGGTATGAACATGCGACAGTCGGAAAAAAATATACAGTACATAACAACAACTACGAAAACAAA
>JZLH01S0076250.1:276-20955 GCA_001188425.1 Eucidaris tribuloides | reverse complement strand
GCCGACAGTTTAGTTTGGCGGATTTTAGGCTCACCTGAGCAAAGGCCTCAAAGTGAGCTATTGCGATCGGCTTTTCGTCCGTCGCCGACGTCCGGTCGTCGTCGTGCGTCGTGCAGGTGTGGGTCGGGTAACTCTTTACACATTTTCAGCTTCTCTTTCAAAATGCTATGATTGGATGGCCCAAATTGGCCGGAATATCCTTAGCGGGTTGCGGGATTCAAGGGTCCTCAAATGGTACACCTTGCCACCCTGGGGCCCAGGGGCAGGCCTAAGGGCCAAAATGTAGGTTAGTTTCAAACATATCTTCTTCTCTAGATCCAGAGTAATATTTAGGGTAAGCCACTTTGTGTGTAGATACCTCTATTTTGCTACATTAATGTTCTCAATGACTATGCCCAGGTGGCCTCGGTTGGTCCGTAAAGGGGCAAAAGTTATGGGTGGGCCCTATGAGAATAATTTCAATCACTACAATGGATTTAGACCAAACTTGGTGGGAATGATTTTAAGAAGAAATTTCATGGGTCCCAATGACTTTTTTATAATCAGAGTGCATTGTATACTAAGGTGGTTGGTAGTCATGTCTAACACAATATCTCAAAATAAATACAGATACAATCATTGCTATACATATAAAACATTTATTTATACAACTTAGATATGTCTCCACACACTCTTTTTACATGTACAGTATATACACGTTTTACAATATGTCTCTATTATTAGTTTCCAGAAGATACTTTGTAGTTAGTAGATGAAGCAAAGAACACCGTAAAACAATCTCTGAAAACTGGATAGCTCTTCTAGTGAGGCATCTGACAGCAAACAATCTTAAAGTGATGGGCTGCATTAGTTGCTTTTGTTACATTCTGTTGAGAATACCTTCACTCATGCATTCCTGAAACTGCATCTTGTTGGTACATAATTTATCACAAAGTTTCTCTGTGAGCTATCCAGTTTTTCAAACTTGCACAATATTGGTACACATGACCTTTGTTTTGCACATACACAAATTGTTATACAAACTGGCTTATACTTAAATAAGCAGCAGGTAAGACTGGGAATTGTAATTGTCCATGCTGGAACATTACTGGCTTCAATATGGTAATACATGTAGACCTATATTCGAAAGAAATAACAAATCCTGTAGTACCTGTTCACAGCATTCATAAAATAGCACTCTTGCTTGCAAAAATATAAAAGTTAACTGACATGTTACAGTTACAAAACACAAACATATTGCTCTCTAAATCCAGCAATTTATAATAAGCTGAAATCAAAAAAGCTAAGAACATATGCCAATGATGTTAGATTCTAAGATATAAGCTTATAACAGGAAATCACAAGGGTGGGACCAAAAAGCTTCAAAACCAAATGATAGGAAAAAATATACTGACATGTACACTGAATGCAGTATATATACTTATCCAGAATAAGTACTTGTCTTGGGATTTGTTTATATGCTACATGCCCCAACCTGAACCAATATAAGCTACATAAAAACTTGCCCTGCACACTTCGGCCAAACAAGAATGAAATGATCAACTAATGAAAACTTTTATTGCAGGAACTTAAATTGGTATTCCTGATTCTGGAATCATTTTTGATCATACAGCTTCTTATCGTGATACAAGGCAACAAAAAGCAAGTTTTGCCTGACCAAAAAAAAAAAAAAAATTACACCAGCCAAAAACTTGTCCTAGGGCTCATGCTTCCATGGCTAAAATGGGGTGTTTTCAGCATAAAAGGGGAACTTCAGCAGAAACGGAGGGTGTTTCCTCACCCAAAACACCCCCTGCATATGCCTATGCCCCCACCAACATAAGGGTAAGGAGGAGGGTATGGAGGAAAATGGTGGGGGTAGGAGGATGAAGCAAAGTAAGTTAACAATCAGCTGCCTACGTGCCCATTGTTTTCCAAGGCATGGCATCCTGATCAAATTACCTCATGTTTGAATTGTTTCGAGATCACTAGAATAGGTTTCTGAGATAGAACTGGACAAGCTCAATACTTCACCGGTGTTTTATTGTAAATACCCACTTTAGGAACATTGATGAATTGCAAAGAAATTTACACACAGGGTACAATATCCCTAAAGATTTCTAATCAGAAACCAAATCTTACCCACCAACTTGAAATATGATTATGACCAGCCCTGTATCACTGTCAACGAGAACTTCTTTATTATAACAGGGTCTTGCCTGTACCAAAATACAGATCTCTAATACATACTTGAAATCTCATATTTTCATCCACTGCATAGCCACACATACATTTAACCCATTGGCTATGGGAACCGGATGTGCCCTGTGTTAACTCTATGGGATTTTCAGAATCTCGGAGGCAACGGGTTAACTAATATGTCCTTAGTAGCATAGCGTTTAGTTGTGTTAAACATGCATGTGCAATGTAAGATGTTATAAATAAGCTTCACATCCACTCATATAGCTCTTGGCTCTAGTGGTGTACAATGTGTGAGGATCATGCCTTGATTTCTTACTAACAATGATTGGTACAGCAAACCAAACCGATGGTCTGCAGAATATTTCCTCCTCCAGTTTTGTCATATCTCTGTTAAACTCTCGGTATGGAATTCACACACAGACCAGCTAGACGCTGCACACTTCAGATTTAAAGCTCAGTCCAACTCTCCGTTCTGTCCGACCAAAATCATAATCTGTTCAGTTTTGTGACAATGAGAACTCTCAGGCACTGGTCAAATGCCGTACACACGCAGAGGCCCTCCTTGTCTGGGCTCCAATCGTAACCAGCAATGGGTTGTGTCGAGACCGTGACGTTCTGTAGCAGCGATATCGTGCCAATGACACCCTTGTCTACTCCATTGGCATCTTGTTCCACTCTATTCTTTGGATACTCACTGCAAAATTAATAAGTAAATATATAGATGAATAATTCAATAAATAAATAAATAAATACCCAGTAAATGATAAATTATGCAAAAATCAATAATAAACAGAATGAATAGATAAATGAACAAATGAATATATAATTTAATAAATTAGTAACAAAATATTACAGGTCCAAGTTTGTCAATATATTTCAAGACATACAGGCATGATTTAAAAGCAGGGAATTTCATTTGCATCCCTCCTCACAGTACAGCAAAAAATCACTCATGACCTTAGACTATTGTTGAAGGATATGCCTGTGAAATCTGAGGATCAGTAATTACCTAGAATTTGAAAAATGCACAAAAAACCAATGGTCGTTTAGAGTATGTTGTATGCAAGTAATTTTTGTCTCTACAGTGTGTCTGAAAAATAATTGTGCAAGTCAAAAGCGCCCTCTTTGGTAATGAGAAGAACATTTTTGTGACGTGATGCTTACATTACCATCAAGGGCATAGTCTTAGCTTTCAAATGCCATTTATTCTGTTCAGTTTGCCTGTATTTATAC
Source organism: Eucidaris tribuloides (assembly GCA_001188425.1). NCBI lineage: Eukaryota > Metazoa > Echinodermata > Echinoidea > Cidaroida > Cidaridae > Eucidaris > Eucidaris tribuloides. The sequence goes on along the minus strand of JZLH01S0076250.1, from coordinate 17,541 downwards.
TGAGATATGCTCAGTTAACAACGAAAAGGTAAAATCGCAAATGTGCCACTTTTACTACAGTCAATTATAGCATCAGGCCTTCGTCCCGTAAAAGTGACACAATTGTGATTTCACCCTTTTGTTTTTAACAAGATATCTCGATCAAAACAAGCAATTTGAATAGATTAAACAGCATTTCAAAGCTGAAACTTTGTCCTTGACGTTGATGCAAACATTATTTCATAAGACTATTTTAAACGGTCAGAGAGGGCGCTTTTCACTTGTACAATTTTTTGAGACGTACTGCAGCATATCGTGAAAAGTTGTGCAAGTACAAAGCGCCCTCTTTGGCAATTACAAAATACTCTTGTGACATGACGCTTACATCAACGTGAAGGGCAAAGCCTTAGCTTCCAATTACCATTTGTTCTGTTCGATTCACTTATTTTAATCTCGAGATATCTTGTATATAACAAAAGGGTGGAATCACAATTGCGTCACTTTTAAAAGGAATTGTAGTAAAAGTGGCGCAATTGTGATTTCACCCTTTCCTATTTAAATAAAGATACATGTATCTTAAAATTAAGACAAGCAAATTGAACAAAATTAACAGTATTTGAAAGCTACGACTACGCTCTTGACGTTGCTGTAAGCATCATGTCACAAGAGTACTTTCTAATTGCCAAAGAGGGCGCTTTTCACTTGCACAATTTTTTTTTGAGACACACTGTATGAGGCAATAATTCAAAGCAGAGTCTTATGGTCACTACAATTCCACTAAAACCAAGTTTCTGGTTCCTATACTTTACTAAAGGTACTGAGATGGTATTTTCTTCTATACACCAGACTTACACAATGCTAATTTTAGGCATGCAAAAGAGATGCTCTGCCTTTAACAATGCGTCCCCCAAAAATATGAGTTGCACGATTCTCCATGCTACTAAAGGTATCCAACAACGTCTAACTAGAAAACGTCAATGACGTAGCGCTCATCCGGCATCTCGCAACATCATATATCCGAAATTTCATGTGGTACAATTTTATACTGGTCAAAAAATTAAAATTTGATGTCCCGGAAGGAACATGAATATAAAAAAATGAGAGTGAGAAAAATATTAGTTTCATGCCCTGGAAGGGACATGAAAAAAATTAGCATAATTAATGAATTTCAAAATTTTGTGTACAAGTTTTAAACCCCCCACCTGCCCTATCATAAAAAAAATCAGAATGAAAATTGGTCAAGAAATGAGGAGAAGCAATTTCTGTTATTTTTGGAATAAATCTGCATAAATTACCATAATTAATTAATGGAGCCAACAGTTAAAAATTCTGGGTAGAAGTTTAGTGTACCAAGCTTAGCTCTACCAGATAAAGCAAATTAAATCAAATTGGAGTAGAAATGAATGAGAAGAAGCATTTTTGTGTGATTTTATTTGTGATTTTGAATAAATTTGATAATTAATTAATTTTAAATTTGCATAATTGATTATTTCAAAATTTTGTGTAGAAGTCTTGAAGCCCCACCTAGCCCTATCAGATCAAACAAACAGAATTAAAATCGTCAGAAATGTGGAGAAGAAGCATTTTTTGTTATTTTGGAATAATTTGCATAAATTACCATAATTAATTAATGGAGTATAATTTCAAAATTCTGTGTAGAAGTTTAATGTGCATAACTCAGCCCTACCAAATAAAGCAATCACAATCAAATCGGTTGAGAAATGAAGGAGAAGAAGCATTTTTTTGTGATTTTGAATAAATTTGCATAAATTAAGATATATAATGAATTTCACAATTCTGTGTAGAAGTTTTAAATCCCCGACCTAGCCCTATCATATGAAACAATCAGAATCAAAATCGGTTGAGAAATGACGAAGAAGAAACATTTTCAAAACTGTGGACGGACGGACGGAAGGACGGATGGAAGGACGGACGATGGACGCCACGCCATAAGCTCATCGGGCCCTTCGGGCCGGATGAGCTAAAAATGAAGCAGCGAAAAAATTGCAGTTCAAATGAATCTAAGTGCTTCTAAAATGTGAAAATCAGTGAGTGATCAGTCCAGTTGTTCCCAATGCACTGCTGTAAAAGTATTTTTATTGAAGGGCAATAATTCACATGCTGATATTTATCTGTATATAATTTGCATAACTGTCTAAAGTTCTGTGTTCTAAGGTGCTATTTGTCTATTCAAACACTATTGTGTAGTTATGATATCAACGTTTGATGATTTTTTTTTTTAAATTTGAACCTCCACAATGTTACACAGTGGAAAGTCTGACATTTGCTCTGGCGACAATTGCTCCGTTGATTATTTCATGCACTAACGCTGACCTCAACCCTAACATTAACCCTAACCTTAACTTTTTGTCTTCTGAGATACTGTCACCAGAGCAACTGTCGCCGGAGCAAATGTTGGATCACCAAATAATGTCTTTAACCCAAAGACATCAACTTACTACTTCCACAGGTTGAGTGAGCCAGATCCACCAGAAGTCATGAAGACATCTCGGTTCTGGGGTAGATGTCTCGCCGTCCATACAGTAGACTTGTGCGCCTGTGGGAGAAAGTCACAAGAGATCAAACTTACCCCCTTAAAAGTATCAAAATGCTCAGTGTACAAAACACAATTTTTTATCTGTCATGAAGTTTGACCATAGGGTAATATAAGTATAGTAATATGAACAGAAACACATTGGCTCTACCTCAAAAATGTCACTGAAAAAATGTTTCAGCAAATTCTAAGCCAGCTATTCCCTCCAAGACTAAACCAAACCTGTTGAGCGGATCTTCAACATCTCCGAGCTTCTTGAAAAACATTAAGATCCTAATTTTGAAGTCTACTCAAGAAAGGACTGATACTGGGGTAGCATCATCTGCATGTAAACTGAAATCTTCAGCACTAGCAGGACAGAAGAACCAATCCATCACCTCAAAAGTGTCACAGAAAAGTGTGTCAACAAAATCTCGGCCAGCTCTTTCATCGAAAACCAAAGCAAAGCCTTTTTGGGGATCTTCTCCTCCTTGTAGCTCTTCTAAGAGGTCAACTTCAACACCTAACATTCAGAAAACTGCTTAAGTTGCTGGCCAGTCAAGACTTGAAAGAATATGTCAGGCTCTGAATGATGAATCAACTAAACTGTACTGCTTATTTTTAAGTGCTGTCCTACCAGTATTTGAAGAGCTTGCTACAAAAAGGCCCTACATCCACTTTTCGTGAAAAAACGAGTTATTAGCATCAGTACCTTGGCGTACCACTTGTCTATTACCAATAAAATTTGGCACTAAATTACACAAATACCCAATATTGTGGTTTTAGTTTCATTTTCCCATAGGTGCGTCCACAAACTTCATCTAAGTGGATTAAGCGCCTTTTGGTTGCAAGCTCTTCATTCGATGAAGCAAATGTCCCCCTGCAGAAAAGTTAGCCTTGTATCCACATTCTTCGCCAGACACTGCTATCCACCAGAAAAACATTTATGGCTTATTTAGTCAAGCCTGCATCAATCAAGCAGTACCCTGTGCTTCAAGTGCAATATAAAAGTACTGATCACTAAAGAGCTGACGATGAACTGTTCATTGGACATTCGGCCAGAGAATTTCTCAGTGACCATCAAGAAATAGACAGAGTCCAGATCTTCAGCAAGGTCAGGGCCTTCTACATCCATGCATTAGAGTACATGTCATCAAAGCTTCCTCTGTCAGATGATCTCCTACAACATGCTGAAGTAGCTGATATTAAGAAGAGAGAAATAATGACATTTTCATCTGTGATGTATTTTCCACAGAAAATCTGAACAGATTTGTGATGAATATAATAAATCCATTTTAGGCATTAATTGACAGTGCCCCTTGGCTTCAACAAAGCTGACGAGATGGATGAAGTGGAGAAGGAGTTATTTCCTTCCAAATAGAAGAATTTTCAGATGAAATTTCTGATTGTGAAAGAGTAGACAAACAGTGGTACCTGATAGGTGACTTGCAGCACTCATCCCAAAATCAGAAATACCCGCATCTCACAGCGCTCATGAAAGTAGAGCTGGTGATATTTGATCTAAAACCTCATTCAATTATCATGGAAAAACATTGTTGATAACATGATATATCATCTCAGTGGAAAAACAGATTTGTGATGAATATAATAAATCAATTTTAGACTTAAATTGACAGTGCGCCCTGTAGGGCTGTTATCAAACCGTGGTCAAAACAATGTTGCATTCTGTAGACACTCTTGTAACTAGATCCAGAGATTCATGGTGCCGATTGTTTATAAATAGTATTTTTGGTAGGCAGTGTGTTGACAGAGTTGTTTTATTTGTTTACAATTACACTAAATGCACTACTGCTTTTGATACCACAAGTTTGATAGCTGAACAGCATGGAGGTCTCTCTTTTATTCCAACCTCCCTGTTTCTATGATTACAGGCAGTAGCACTCATGAGCAGAGTATTCAGAAGTATGGGAATTTCTTGGTCAGTGCATGTATTTACCCCATTAGGTTTTCATAATCTATGGTATTTTGGGTCATATCGTGACTCCGGTGATATTTCGAAATAATCATGAGATCATTATTATGTATTCAATATTTTTTTCAACATTGAATAATTTCGATATTATCAAAATATCATCCAGCAATACATGAAAGCTATCCTTGTTGTGTTACAAAGTAACACAGAATGTGAAAGGATATTCAGTTTTGTTACAAAACCTTAACCCAAATGAGGTCCAGCATGACAACAAAAACTCTAAGTGACTTAATTGTGCAGAAGCAGTACATGCTCTCCAAAAACACTGTGTGTCATGAACAAAAGTTCTCAACAGCTATTTTGCAGAAGTGCAAATGTGGACTATACCAGAAGCTCTAAAAGAGTACAAGTGATGAGGGTGCAGGTGAAGGAGGTTCAGCAGAATAGGCCACCAGCTACATGTAAAGGTGAGTATAGTTTATATGAAAAAGACATGAGAACATAAATTTTTCACATTTTGGGTTGATATTTTGACTAAAATCTTGTCGCGCATCATATACTGAATTTCATCAAAAATTCTGAATTTTGAGGCAAAGAATATTGAATTTCCAACATCAAATGTTGGGAGGTCTGTATACCTATCAAATACACTCAAGAGAGTCATATTGGTTATATCTTTGTTTCTATTACTCAGTGTGCTAAGATTATTTGTCATCACATCAAAGTTAAACTCTATAGATACATTTTTTTCCTTCTACCTATACATATAAATAAAAACATGAACATTTGAAGCATCAACTCCTGAAACAACAAAGGAGTCTCAAAATACTTATTTCTTACATCAAATATTCAGAAGACATTAAATTGATTTAAACTATACATACCTTCTCGGTAAGGGATGCAAAACCCGATTTGGGATGTTGTGTCCTCATGTCAAACAGATGGAACTTGGATTCCAGAGTTGTGGCAACCAGCTTGTTCATGTTGATTTCTTTTCTATCAAATTCCAAAGAGCATACCTAATTGTATGAAAAAAGAAAAATTGGTCAATTATTCATTACTAAAGACACTTTCTGAATGAGGTTTGGGCTTGTTTACCAACATTTCAAAATCCTGAATAATTTTTATAGTTCCATAACAAAAACTAGGAAATATTTAGAGATTTATGGTGAAAGGACAGTGGTACATTGTAGCAGCAGTGTCAACTAAGCAGGAAAAAATATGTAAAAGTATGTCCGTGTAAAAGCCATAGCATTAGAAGTAATAATTAGGCTGTGGTGATCCAATAATCATTTTCTTTTCATGAAATCACAACTGGCTTGACAATTTATTTCCAAGGTGTGTACCTTTTGCGACAAAATTGTTTGTTTTAGGAGAATATTCATTCCATGCTTAGGGTACCACCAACCCAGGTACTCACCCCGTTCTTAATGTTGGTCTCCCATCGTAGTGACATGTTACGCAGATCAAATAGCTTGATGTCACCATTATCATAACCAGCTGCTATACAACGATCCTCCTCATTGTGAGCATGACCTGCACATGGAAATGCAATTGAGACTTCTATTACTTCAAAGATTGAAGTGTACAATCAATCCACAAGTTGACAGTTAAAGGTTAGTGACATGATTGGGAACACTCTTAATGCCTCAAGAACTAAATGCGTTGAAATATATACCAACCATACACTAGCAGGAGTGGATCTCCCACCTGGGAGGATTTGTCTGTAATTTGTTTACTTGAGAAGAATCAAGCATAAACACAGGAGTATCTTAATTTTATCCGGGGACGATAAAAATAAGCCCCATAGAGAGCCACACAGCAGGTTTCAGTGCTACGAGTGATATTGACATTGTTTATTTTAGAATGAGTCAACGTTTGACTACAAGATTTTCACAGGAGAATCCTTGCATAGTTTACTTGATTCTAGAGTAGTTTCAGCCCAAGTTGAGGACTACCCCCAATCATGTCATTTACCTTTAATGCATGCCCCACCTATCTCACAAATAAGACTGTGCCTACTGGTTGAAGTATGCAGTCATAGGTATTGCACCAGGGTGGGCCAGGGAAGGTTAAAGACACTATATAACACTGTGGAAGACCTGTTTAAAAAATTGTTGAACTTTGCTATCTGACATATCTGACAGTGTTTGAATGGACAAATAAACACCCTAGAACACAAAAGTTCGGACAGTTATGCTGTCACTAGTAAAATATGTGGAGATACAAATTGGCACATTAATTCTATTTCGGCCGATAGGAAATTCTGCAACACAGCAGTCTATGGGGGAAAACTGGAATAGTCTCTCAATGATTTTCACTTTTTCAAAGCACTTAACGATCGTTTTAAACTGCAATTTTTTTAGGGCTTCATTTTTGGACCGTATCAGAGACACTGGTAGCATGGGGAATCATGTAGCTCAGATTTTTTAAGCTGGAAACATTGTTATACAATGCCTTTAAAAGGGCTCTGCCCCCCTTTAATATTATCAGGCCAAAGTTGACCAATTCAATAACTAACACAAAAGTGGAAATATGAACAACTCCCAATATGGGCTAAAAAGTGTCATCACCTGCCCCCCCCCCCAGCCAACTACCAGTAGCGAAAAATGAACAAAATTTAAGAGGTTAGGAATAAATTTGTTTACATAAACTAAAACTTTTCCTGCAACTTTGTATTTATGATCAATTACTACTAACTAAAAAATGAGATGCCATGAAATTTTTTGTGGGTTTTTTTTGTATTCTCTTCATTTGTATCTATTCAGAATGTACAACTCAATACCTGTGATTAAAGTGAATATCAGTTTCAGAACATTGCATTCTTGTGGAAATATTGATGTACCTGGACTCGGTGGAATGACAATCTTATCAAATAGTTGTGACTGACCAATTTTGTCAAACTTACCAAAAGCTACTGTCCAGCAGTCTCTCTTTGACTCTCCCTCGGCTGGCTCCATACACGCCACAGGTTTGTCTTTCTGACGTGGATCCCATATCTTGACAGAGCCTGATTATATAAGAAAGGTTGAAAATTATTATAGTCCTAATACTACAAATTTTGCTGTAGAATTGGTCAAGAGTACAGAATTGGTACAAGAAATACACATTCTTTTTGAGACTGAAGAAAAGACTAAATCGTCAATTACTCAAGCAGTAGATGGTGAAATTTTGAAGTAGACGGTGAATTAGGGTAATTTGAGCCGAGGAATCCAATGATCATATTCTTATCACCGGCAAATGTACCCCTAAGCCGGCACAAGGCTTTGTAGAAAAGTGTTCTCCCAAGAAATGCACATTCTTTTGACCTTTTCTTTCTAAAGTCTACAGTAAAAGGATTTCAGATATGGAATACAAAGCAAATAATCACCATTTGGTATCGGGCAGGCAACAGGACAAAACTGTTACATCCTCGGTGATCTGAATGTAGAAAAGTGTTCTCCCAAGAAATACACATTCTTTTGCAGTGTTGTATCCGAGGCTGGCTCACCCGAGGTCAAGGACGAGGCCAAGGATTTTTCTCCGAGGTCAAGGACGAGGCCAAGGCCGGAGGTCTAAAAAAGGCCAAGGCCGAGGACGAGGCCACGGATTTTTCTCCAAGGACAAGGACGAGGCCAAGGCCGGAGAGGGCCGAGGCCGGACCGAGGCCAGATTTTTGGGGCCGAGGCCGGCCGAGGCCAGACATTTTATGGCAAGGCAGGATCAAGCACAATCTCAAAAGAAAATATGTCATTTCATGTTCTCTACTGAAGGTTTCCTTGTTTGTGTGGATTCTTATTGTTTAATCTCATGTTATGACCCCTCAACTCTCCATACAACACACGCATACACTTATATTCACAGACACTACTGGATCTCTCCTCATTCTCATTTGTGAACTTTGTGAACTTGTCTTATCAATGTATGACTGTGCCTTATTTGAAAACCACACCCAGCCCCTATATAGTGCACAGCTGACACACACAAGAGTATACAAACAAAATCTGTTATAAATTAACAATAGGAGCAGTTTGTGATGTTTAACCCTATTTTAACTGGGCTATTTCAGACCAGGTTTTTACTGGGCAGGGGGGGTTCAATTTGACCCCCCCCCCCACCACGATCCCGGCCGCCGATTGCGCAAAATTTGCATGCGCATAGAGCCGGATGTGAACTACGACAACTGTAAAGTTAATTTTCAAAAACGAAGAGCCCAGGGGCACGACGGCTCCCTGAAGTCTCGCAACTCTCTAGTGGCGTACCCATCAGAAAAAACTCAGTTATCATGTTTGGCCCTTGAGAGCCTATATCTAGCACCACATACAAATGAACCAGTTTGAAAAAACTTTGCTATTCCCCTTGCCATAGCTGCATTTTGCCAAGTTAAATTAAATTGTAACATCCGTTTCTTACAAAAACAGCACACCCGTATCGTTAACATTTACTTTGACCTACTTACATGTATGCTGACCTTGACCTCCGAATAACATTTGAGGTACCTGTTACGCATCTACCACCAAGTTTGGTTACAAAGGGCTTGTGGTTAGAGTTTCTAGTTTGGGCCCTTATTGGGCCCTGCCATGGCGCCCCGGGGGGGGGGGAGGCTGGGTCCATTCCAGGAAACCTCTTTCCCTCCAGCCTGAGATATTCCCACAAGTTGGTCTAATCATTTCATGTAGAATGTGAATTATTCCTATAGGGCCCTACTCCAAACTTTTCCGCCTTGGGGCCAAACGGCCCCCTGGGCATTGTCATGAGACACATTTTAATTCAGCACGATTTATAGAGGTATCTACAGCACAAAGTTGCTTAACTTAAACTATTTTTGAGATTTAGAGAAAAGGGCTAATACCAACCAAGGAAGAACTTTGGCTTATCTGACCTTGACCTACATAGTGACTCTTGACCTACATATGTGACCTTGACCCCCAATAACATTGAGGTCACTGTTACAACTCTACCCACCAAGTTGTTACAAAGGACTTGTGTGTGAAAATTACTGTTTGGCCCTTATGGGCCCTTGCCCCCCCCCCCCGACCAAGGGGGGGCTGCGTGTACCTTCAGCGGACCCTCAATTCCTCCCTAAGTTCATTTCCACCGTTTTGGTCTAATCCACTAATGTGATGTGAATTACTCCTATGGGCCCTACCAACTTTGCCTCCTTGGGGCAAACCGGAACCACTCTGGGCATTGTATGAGGAACAATTAATTCAGCCCAATTATAGAGGCGTATCTAAACAAAGTGGCTTAACTAAATATTTCTGGAACAAGAAGAAGATGTTGAAAACTACCTACTTTTGGCCCTTTTGGGCCTGCCGCTTGCGGCCCCTGGGGCCAGGTGGACCAGTTGAGGCCTTGAATCCCTACCCCTAGGATCTTCCTGCAGTTTGGGCCAAATCCAATCATGCATTATGGAAGAGAAGCTAGAAAATGGTCTAAGTTTACGTCCGGCCGAAGCGCACGCGCACGACGAACAACGCGCGGCAAAAAGCCGATTGGCAATAGCGCATTGAGCTTTGGTCAGATGAACCGCCAAAATTAATTTTTCTTTTTTTATATTTTTAATAATTAATTATGCTATAAGGTGCATGAAATTATGTTTTCGCTATAACTCACTTACAATAGTAGTAGAATACTATTTGTGGTGAAAATATTTCATTTGACATTTTCTCACATTTTATCTACAAAAGAATTGCCGAATTGGATGTTTTGTGAATTTCTTATGTATTTCTTTTTTTTAACCTTTTGTTTCTATTGTTTTGCGAATGAAATGTTGGGGACACTTTTGCATCATAACAGCATAAAATCATTTCATTTCAATCAGAAAAGCAACAACAATCTACATTTATGATTTTGGCCTGAAAACACAATTTCCATTGATTTTGTACACAAAATTACGTTTTTGAGTGATTTTGGGTTGACATGAGCATAAAAGTTGCGCAGTCCGTCTAACGGTATGTCCAGATTTTCGTTGAAAATGGTCTCAAAAGATGCCGCAGACTGAAAGTAAAAAAGTCCTCGAGCGACGCTATCAAAAAATTTTGCGCGGTGGCATGGTCGCGAAATTCGTCGGGGGTGGGGGGGGTGGGAGTCAAATTGACCCCCCCCCCCACGTTAATATAGGGTTAAGCAGACATATCTACATATCTTCACTCTAGCATGAATCACAGTGCACTTTCACTCTTCCAGTGCTAGATCTAGATGCACTGCACTGCACTGCTGGTCAGTGTTCATTCCGAGATATCGCAATCCTATGGTGGCTTTACAGACACATTTTTCGCAAAAAAATTCACAGAAGTTTTTACGAAATTTTTTCGTTAAAAGTTGAAAATTTTGAAATGTATTTTGGGGGGAAAAATTTTCGCGATTTTTTTTCGACAAACGTTTTTAAAAATTCACAAGACTCTGGCTACATGTACTAGGGCGCATTTCCACAGTTGTGCATATATCGCACAGACTTAGCGTAGATCCGTACCTCTTGAAAGCATTTAAAAACAAACAAAAAAAACAAAAAACAGTAGGCCTATTCGATTTCCAGTTTCTCAAAATACACTGGTGAAGCAAAATAATGTCAAGGCAGATGCACTGTTAACCCACCCGATATAAAAGTGCTCAAGCATATGCATTTTACCCCGGATTTTACCCGGCCTCGGCCCGGCCTCGCCCGAGGATTCCGAGGATTGACGCAAGTGTCCAAGGACGAGGCCGAGGATTTTTCTCCGAGGTCAAGGACGAGGTCAAGGCCAGGATTTTGGCCTCGAGGCCGGCCTCGAGGACGAGGCCGTCCTCGAGGACTACAACACTGTTCTTTTGACCTTTTCTTTCTAAGGTCTACAGTAAAAGGATTTCAGATATGGAATACAAAGCAAATAATCACCATTTGGTATCGGGCAGGCAACAGGACAAAACTGTTACATCCTCGGTGATCTGAATGTTCACTCTGTCTTTCCTCAGCTAGATCCAGATTGCCTTGAAAGTCTGTCCTGTCACCTTCATCAACATTGATTATTTGCTTACTGTATGACTGACACTTGAAATTCAGTCAAAAATATATTACTAGGTTTTCCATGCCTTCACAGAGACAGAAAAACATACTCTAATATTGCATGATTCATATCCATGTAAAACATGTGCATGAAACAAAAATAAAGGATTGCACTTCTATCAATATTAATAATATTAAACTTATATCAACAAGGACAGAAATTTCAAATGTAGGACTGACGTCTGTAGAACGAGCCAATCCATACTTATTAGACCATGAATAATAACTATAAAGTCAAACGTGACTCAGTAAGCTGATAAACTGAACTGCTGAACATCACCACATATCAAGTTATATGATGATGCCATTTGTATACTTCCTAGCTGAAAATCACGTAATTTTAAAAGCATCGTTTTGTGTTGTCTGTTACAGATGTTGTTAACTTATCCTTGCCGCGTGTGGATGTTCGTTTTACACATTGTGGATATTTTGATGATTTCAATCATATATTAATGTGTTAAATGATTGGTATAATCGCATTGTCCCGCACTGATTTAAGAGGCGTATAATACGCCTACCCCTTCCCGGTATACCTGGTTCATTTTGAAGACACGAGATCATGTTGGTGTGCTGAATATGATGAGTAGTTGTTAGTTTTATGTTTGTATGTTTGCTATATGTATGAATTTGCGCTACGTGAGTGCACGATTAATTTCATATTCATATTGTTTCATACTTGAATTGTGATATTGGAGTCTGCTTTTGTTTACCTCGAATGCGTACGTGATGTTGTACGGTCGTTGACTCCGTGTATTTGTCTGTTACGAAGATTCGGAAATGTTGGGTTGGGATTTCAGGCACCTTTGCCATTTGGGTTGGGACTGGATTTTGAAGCTCTGGGTTTGGACGAGTTTGGTGACTTTTTTTTTTGTGGGCCCCATTACTGCAGAGGACCACGGCTGCTTGTTTTCATGTTATTTCCGGGTGTATGCTACGTAAAGTGTGTTTGTCATGAACCTGGATTCTTAATCTGGGTGTGTTGTGCTTTGTATATTGCCGTGTTGTGGTGTGTGTGTGCGTGTGTGTGTGATTGTGTGTGGTGATGGCTTGTGGTGTGTGTGTGTGTTGTGTGTATGTATGTGTGCGCGTGTATGTGCCATGGATTGGGTGTGTGCGGCGTGGGTCATGTGCATAGATATGTGTGTTGTGTGGTGTTGTGTGTGTTTGCTGGTGCGTGTTGTGTGCGTAGTGTGCGCATGATAGTGTGTGTGCTGCGGGTGTGTGTATGTATATGTGTGGTTTTGCATGTATGTTGCGTGGGGTGTACGTCATGTATATGCGTCTTTGGTTGCATGTGTGCATGTACAGTTGTGTGGATGGACTACATGCCCGGTATATAAATAAATAATTTATGTTGTGTGTGTGTGTGTGTGTGTGTGTGTGTGTGCGTGTGTGTTGTGGCGCGTGATTCGTGTTTGCATGTCGTTGTGCGGTTTGATGGTTGCTGTGTGGTGTTGCCATGATGGTGTGTGCATGCGGTTGTGCCTTGCTGTATGTATATGGTGTGTTTCCCTTACAGAAATCGCCAATGGTATTGTCATTGGTAACCATGGTATTATTCATTAGGAACAATGGTTATCTCAATGGTATAATGCCCATTGATCAATGTATTAATGGTGTCTGAATGCGTGTCGCTCAATGGTAGAATGTAATTCATGGATGTTCATTTATAGTTTGTAGCTGTGAGTGAATGTAGTCCAATGTCAATGGGCGTTTCTCAATGGTAGATGGTATTTCAATGTATCTAATGGTGTTTCCTCAGCTGTAGATTGTAATTTGAATGGTATTATTTTAATGAGTCAATGGCTATCAATGGTCAATGGTGTTTTCTCAATTGTAGATGGTATTTCAATGGTAATCTAATGGTGTTCTCAGGTAGATTTATTGAATGGTATTTTTTTTGAGTCAATGGTAGTCTATGGTCAATGGTGTTTTCTCATGATAGATGGTATTTCAATGGTAATCTAATGGTGCTTCTGAATTATTCTGTTGCCGATTTTGAGTCGTTGCAACGTGTACGATTGTAGCTGATTTTTACCCGAACAAAACAAATTCATATATTAAATCCAAAATAAAGAAATAATAAATAATAAGTATTCATCTATATATATTTAATTCAAATGTTTTGAAATCGTATATTGAAAAAGTACTTATTTCAGAGTATTTCACTTCATCTACCTGCGATCGAGGCTGGGGTCAGCCATTTGAATAAACAGGGCGCCGATCTTTTTCTCGGAAGACAAGAATTCGGCTTCGGCCCGTATTTGACAGCTATGACTTCGTTTCAATTTCTTCTAAATGACTGGAGGGGAAGAAATATGCAACGAATGGTAAGAATTAGTGGATTTGATTCATACTGTTTTGTACAGTATACCTCAACTGTCAGAAAGAGTGAAGTTTGTTGTGCATGCAAGGCTGCATGTTTGTCAACCCAGACGGAGCCGCGGCAGTACCCCAGTTGGCAGAGCGGCACGTACTGGGGTGCATCGTGAATTGAGTCATTGATGCAACAATGTACAGCATTGTTCATGAACTGGTCAGATTACGGTGGTAGTCTTGGTTAGCCTAACATAGCCTTGGGCCTTATTTTTTTACAGCTGCACTGCTCTTCATCCGGTCACTAGTGTGTTATTAATATAGCCAAGCCAAATTCCTTGATTGATGAATTTCAGGCTTCTAACTATTCTAACTAACTATGTACTATTGATTTGATTAGAATCGATGCACATGCATGGCTGTCGGAGAATCCGGGATGACTTTTTTTTTATATTAAACTTTAGATCTAATAGATAAGTCGTCATATCTTCTAGTCCTTTTAAGTTTTGCAAAAGATTTCTCAATACATTTGCAATTAATGTTGTTCTATTGATTGCTTTAAAAAAAAATTACGCTTAGAATGTTTGTTAATCTAGCAACCGCTAAAATTATTTTCATTTTTATTTTCATTTAAATTTTGTTTCATTAAATGCCTGTCAACCGTCAGCTTGTCTACTTTACTAGTACTTTTGTACATGTAACTAGTATCTATTGTTATTTTCATTTTCTGTAATCTTTATAGAATGACGTGCATACTCAGATGAACATGTGGAACATATAAACTCAAGCAGTGATCACAAGTCATGTCCCACACGAGAAGCCACGTACTGGCGTGAGCAGCCGCATCGAATAGCCGATTGAGTTACAACCAGACAGCCATGATAAGTGTTGATAGACTAGTTTTGAGACAGGCAGGTGTGCTTTACTTTTGCCAAAAATCTCAACACATGTCTGTATATTTCAATGTTGCATGGCTACTTGATTCATTTATAACATGAAGGATCAATTATCCACGATGCGGTGAATTAACTCTTTTCAGGCTACATTTTTCAATAAGAGATCAATTCGGTATACTGAATCACAAGCACAATAATGATATTTTTCTTGCATGTACACCTAGGCTAAGTTGTCATTTGGATGGCAATCATCTCAACTCTGAAGTCAGTCACTAATCTTCAAGTGACATACATAAATACACCATTAACGTACCATTCCTTAGCTGAATGAGTAGATATGGTGAATAGTCAATGTAGGTCAATGGTGGAGTATGGTACGTCAATGGTGATGTAATGGCTAGTCAATGGCTCGTTAGATTGAATTGGGTGTCAATGGATGGATAGTATGGATAATGTCTATGCGGTGGATAGTCAATGGTAGGTCAATGGTGGAATTGTATGTACGTCACATGGTGGATAGTAAACTGTAGGTCAATGGTGGGTGAGGTAAGTCATTGTGGATGGTGAATGCAAGATAGCAATGTACACCAATGGTAGGGCAACAATGAAACACCATTAGAGTACCAGTTGAGCTACCATTTCATATGCAAATTATTGGTCCAATGGTGCCTACCATTGGGAAACACATTGGTTTCCAAATTGAACTACCATTGAACCTACCATTGGATATGCAAATTAAATTGATTCCAATAGGTGCCTACCATGGAAACTACCATTTGACTTTACCATTGAATACCAGTGAACTACCTTGGATATGCAAATGAGGGCTTCCAAATTTAAATTAGTTCCACTGGTTGTCTCAATAGATATTTCAATGGTATTTCATGGTATTTCATGGTGTCAAATGGTGTCCCAATGTGTTCAATGGTGGTTTTCCAATGGTCGTTTCAATGGTGCTTTCAATGGTATTCCATGGTATACCATATGAGAAATTTTGTAGTTGTGCATGTATGTGCAGTGTGTGTCACTGTGCTGTATTATGCGTGTGTTGATGTGTGGTGTGTGTCGTGTGTGTGCGAGCGAAGCCGCGGGGTGTATGTCTATTCGTGCTGTTCTTTTTGTCACAAACAGTAAGATTGTTTAACACGCAAACATTACTTTAGTTTCGATATATGTGTAATATCAAATGAACTTGTGACAGCTCAATATCAATTTATGTGATTACATCGTATTTTTGGCGTTGTATTCTCATGATATATATTTTATATTGATCTGGCTATTGATATTGTTAATTCATGCTTAATATTCAATTGCTAAAAAAAATTGCATGCATGAAGTTTGAATAACTAAATGAATATATAATATTTGTTTTTCAGTCAACTCATTCTATTTGTCAGTGACATTAAGCATACATCTCTGCTCCCATGTTGCATTTCCGCGGGGCTCCTTACTCCAATCCCAACCTCCCACCAACCATCAATGCAGTGATGATTCAGAGTGTCCTTTCACAGAATACACAGGCAATGTGATACGGTTTTGCAAGTCCCTGTGACAAAAAACAAAAAAAACAAATGTCATCAGACTACAGCTGACTTTATACAAGGACACTATGAAACACAAAATCTCATTATAACAATAAATTTCAGTCCACAAGTTTAATTATTCCTTATGTATTTTGTTTTTGCAGCTTGCTTATAACAAATTTTGTTATTTCAAGTAATGCTCCTTGTCCGGAAGGAGTATTAGTTATTACTAGAGTCTGCTGCATACAATGTAAAATAAAAACTTAAAACATTCAACCAGTACTAGACAGAAACAGGTCAAAAACATTCTATATGCCCCACAAGTTCATCATTCTGTTCAAGAGTGAAAATTCTTCCCGCCTTATCAGAGTTACATAAAACCACCCGATATCAGCAATCTAACATGTAATGATCACTATTAGCCACAACACATTACCATGTTCAGCGCCATATTACTTTGAATACAGTCCATATGCTTATATATCAACTTCAGCTTCACAATTTTTCACATGAAACGACGATAAAATAGATTATTTTTATAATCATTTCACTTTTTCAATCAGCTTACAGATAGTCAAAATGTTGCCAATTAAAATGATTCCCTTAGAGAGAAACATGTCGTATAATCCATCTATCTGTCCTATAAGCCAATTTCTCATTTCAAAACAGTTCACAATATTTTACTTACAAGTCCTCATGGTTGCCCCTTGAAAATCTCCGTAGCCAGATTCCTCGGATTTTAACTAGCCAGTAAAATCACATTTAAAGGCTTCTCCGCTTACTCACCTAACAATACAACATTAGATCTTTGTAATAACTGAATTTAAAACACTCGCAAATATTTTTGTAGCACAAAGATATTTTACGTAAACAAGTTGATAATGTAAAGTACCAAAAACTGAAACGCTAATTGCTACACTGTCCCCCCCCCCCATTTCTCCCTGATCAACAGACTTATGAGGATGGGGGAGGAGGGCGGGGTAGGACTAGCCTCCCTCATCTAAGTTTGTAAATTTTAAGCCAGTTCTTTTGGATTTTACAAGTTTGATTGAATTAGTCCC
>JZLH01S0076228.1:6968-17583 GCA_001188425.1 Eucidaris tribuloides | reverse complement strand
AATGGAAGCCGATTTTTTTCTCATACTTCTCATTGAAATTACTCAAAGATCCATAAAATCATAATAATTATGATTGATTGATTGATTGATTGATTGATTGATTGATTGATTGATTGATTGGTTTTATTTCGTATTTCAATAACAGAACAACATAATACATGAATATACATTGATTACAAGATGTAATCAGAAATGATATAAAGTAATACATACAACTTAAACGCCCACTTAGTGTATGTTAATTGAAATGATAATACATGTACATATTTATATATACAACCACAAAGTATTATCAACTGAAATACGAGGGGGTCTACTAAAAAGCTATGCTTGTACAACTTGTAGACCCCCTTACGTAATTAAAAGTAACTGGATGAATTTTATTTTAAATTTGTATAAAGTATATCAAGGTGTAATTGATATTGATGATGATGATGATGATTCTAAAAATAATAATTATGATTAGGTAACATCGTAGTCGAATTGATTAGATATTTATACCATAGAATGCGTGTATATACAACGAGCGTCAATCCAGTACCACGAGCGTCAATTCAGTACCAAGAGCGTCAATCCAGTACCACGAGCGTCAATCCAGTACCACGAGCGTTAATCCAGTACCACGAGCGTCAATCTAGTACCACGAGCATCAATCCAGTACCACGAGCATCAATCCGGTACCACGAGCGTCAATCCAGTACCACGAGCATCAATCCGGTAGCACGAGCATCAATCCAGTACCACGAGCGTCAATCCGGTACCATGAGCGTCAATCCGGTACCACGAGCGTCAATCCGGTACCACGAGCGTCAATCCGGTACCACGAGCAACAATCCAGTACTACGAGCATCAATTCAGTACCACGAGCGTCAATCCGGTACCACGAGTGTCAATCCGGTACCACGAGCGTCAATCCGGTACCACGAGCGTCAATCCAGTACCACGAGTGTCAATCCGGTACCACGAGCGTCAATCCGGTACCACTGTTGACGGGCAACATGACCTTATCTGTCCCAAGTCCACGTGGTACGAACATAGCCGAGATTGTACTGGGACTAATGCCGGGGACTAATGCGACAACGGCGGGTCCAGGATTTTCCAACAGGGGTGTAGTGTTGTATTTGTAGTGGACGCGGACTCGGCGTTGAGTCCCAATGTAAAATGAATGGCAAGGTTTTATTTATCTGCAGACTCGGACTCGGAACTTGTGGGCTCGACTCTAAGACTGCAGGGGTGCCTTTCACACTGAGAAAAATATGTTCAGCTTCGCACCTTTACTGGGATGATCGTTGATGATCGTTTTACGGGGCAATTTTGCACAGATACACTTGGAACACTTTAAAGTTGCCACACTTTAACGTCTCGAATGGTGTAAAGTTTGCCACCCGACATGGTTTGCACCTTTACAGGTCAGTCGGGGTCACGTAGGGCTTGCGTTTGGGCACGGGGGGTGCCACATCTTGCGGAGGTGGAACTAACTTTGGTTGTGGGGAGAGTGCACAATCTTAGGGAGGGCTGGAACTTAAGTTGAGTGAAAATCAGGGCGTTGAAAGCAGAAGGTTGATGAAAATTTCTTTTGCTGGCCAGGGCGGAACTCCTTTGGCTCTGCGGGAGGGGGGGGGCGTGCACGTGCACTCTAGTGCAGCCCCCCAGCCTACGCCCTTGTGCAGGCTACAAAGTTATTAACTATTTTATTGTGTTAAAGGTGCTCGTAAAAATAATTTTGCGGACTAACAAGCTCAAAAACAGTATTTATGTTAGAGCGGGCCCGTTTTCTAGCATTTCTGTGGCATATGTGCATATTGGCCAACCCCCCCCCTCCAAAAAAAAAAAAATGGGGTTTGGTTGAAGTGGGGAGGCGTCGCGCAATCCAATCGTCCGTGGCGACGACCACTGTGGGCGCTCGGTGTTTCGTAGATGAGCCTCAATTTCCTTTGCACATTTTTTTCTTACTTTGTCAACTGCAAGTTGTACATTATCCTTATTTATCGCGGGGGTAGAACAGTACCGTTTGAGAAAATGCCTCCCGCATGTCAAGGTTTGATTAAGCCCACATATTTTTTCCGAACACAGAGCGTTTACAGCTCATTTTTAAACTATAAATGGGCAAATAAAAGTAAATTCCTGTTTGGATTCTTTTTAATCTTGTAGACTCAACATTGTTTATGTATATCATTTTTGTGGACGAAATATATTTAAGTAGATTTGGATAAAACAAATCCTGTTTTCTCCATCTTAATACGTCTGATGGGATGCATGATAGATCAGATGGTGATGATGCGTGATGATGGTATGAGGATTGATCGATAATGATAGTGTTGGTTGATGACGGTTGATGATATGATGACGACGAATGATGATATGATAGTGTATGGGTGACGTGATGGTGGTGGTGATGATGATGATGATGATTGATGATGATGATTGATGTTGATTGGTAATGGTTTGATCATTATAATGTTCTGTGGCACTCATGTCTTCCTTAACCCGTTAAAGACTAAGTACGAGTTACACTCGTGTTATAAACATAACTTTCCAAGGTGGTCAAACACGCCAATTTGTTATCGGGTACGAAATTTTTGCCCTACGCGGATTCCGACGTCGTTTTTATAATCGTGCAGACAAAACTAAATTGAATAGGGGAGTGACCTCAGAAATAAAGAAACACTATTGGCTTTGTACGGACTCTTTCGGCTGCTTTCTCTGTTTTTACTTCGCCATAAATTAAAGCTGGTCGATAATTTAGGGCTACTACGAGAAATACCGATCTATATATATGCTTTCCTTGTCATGTTCCGCGAAACTGTGACATTCATATTGCAGGTTATATGGAAAAACCATCAATCTGCCACTTGCGTAGTTTTGCGAATAATGTCGCCTAGTCAGTTAAGGAACCACTATTCATGAAGGACCATTTTGGTCATAAGGGCCGTTATTCATAACGTGTTTAATTTCCCATATACGGGTGAAAAGGGTCGCTATATTTCATAAAGCGGAAAATAGGTGCGGTCTATTATTCAATTAAACTTATTAAGCGCCATTTTCATAGGGATTGCCAGTCGATTAATATAAAAGAGGGTCGCTATTCGATCTAATCGTAAGAAAAGGGGTTTTCTTCATTTAAACTATAAGGACCGGCTATTCATTTAATAAGTCTAAGGGTCACATATACATAATAAGTCATAAGGGTCGCTATTCATAATACCAATTGGGGGTTGTTAATCATAAGGGTCACTACTTCATAATGCAACAGAAGAGGGTCGGATTCATATATAGAAGAGAGGGGTCAGTATTCACAAAGGTCAATATCTAACGCTTTCGTTATTATCATAATCGAAGAAGAGGGATCGCTAGTTCATAATGTTAAGAAGAGGGGTTCGCTATTTCATAATCAAGAGAGGCTGGTCACTATTCATAATCGAAGAAGAGGGTCGCCTATTTCATAACTCAAATAAGGAGGTTCGCTATTTCATAAATGTGTGGGAAGGCCGTCGTTATTCATAATCATAAAAGAGGGTTCGCTATCATTAATCAAAGAGAGCGGTGTATATTCATAATTCAAAGAAAAGGGTCGCTAGTCATAATCAAATAGAGGTGGTCGCTATTCATAATCAGATAAGAGGTTCGCTATTCATAATCGCAATAAGAGGGTCTGCTCAGTCATCAATGGAGAAAAGGTCGCTATCATAATCAAAGAAGTAGGCTTGCGGTCGCTAGTCATAATTCAAATAATGAGCCGCTTATCTAAACAAAGGAAGAGTCGTTCGCTTATTCATAATGTATGGGAAGGTCATTCAGTAACCAAAAAGGGTCGCTATTTCAGTAATCGAGCAAGGAGGGTTCGCTATCATAATTGTATGGGAAGGTGTCGTTATTCATAATCATAAAGGAGGGTCGTAATCATATGGAGTAAGAGGGTCGAATATTCATAATCAAAGAAAAGGTTTGCTATTTTCATAATCAAAGAAGCAGGCGTCAGTTTATTCGATTAACGTTATGGGAAGGGTCGTATATTCGTAATCATCAAAAGAGCTGCAATAATCGCAAGTAAGAGGCGTCGGACTATTCCATAATCAAAGAGAAAAGGGGTCGCACAAAATGTATGCGAAGGGTCTATTCATAATCAAAAGAGTCGCATCATAATCGTGGGTCAAGCAGTTCGATCAGGCATATCAGTATTAAAAGATGGAAGGGAGTTGGGTCCGCTATTTTATAAACTCGTGATTTCGGTGGGAAGGAATGTTTTAGGTCGGGTTGTATTCATACTGATAATACATAAAATTAGGATGGCGTCGTATTCATAAGTCGAGTTTAAGAGAGGGTCGCTATTCGGATATATCAGAGAGAAGGTTAGTTGGTTGTTCGTATCGTGTTAATTATCATTTTTAATTTGTCCGAAGAATACGAAATTTGATGATGGGGCGCGGTCGCTATTCATAATCAAAGAAGAGGCGGGTTCGCTATTTCATAGGATTGTGATTCGGGGGACAAGGGGTGCGGGTTATGTCGTTATTCTTGATCTATAACACGAGAATAGGGTCAGCTGTATTGCCAACCTAAAATGTGTCTTGACTGTCAAGGACGCGCCAGTCTTGGACGTTTATTGTGGGAATCACAGAACTTTGAAAAGACAGGTCGTAGGGACACATGATTCCATAATTATTTCTACATTAAGAAGTGTGAAGAGGGTCGTTAGAACATATTTCTCACATAGATTGACTACTATATATGTAATATTGTGTGCTTTACGACAGCTCTGGGATCGTATTGGATCTGCCACATCTAACAACGAAAGGGTATAGCCAGATCCGGGGAGGTCGCTATCATAATCAAAAAAGAAGAGTCGTAGGTTTAATTCATCGGGAATCAATGTCAAAGAGCACTAGGGGATGGTTTTGCGGTTCGGTCGCTATTCATAATCTCAAGAGTAAAGTTGTATGCGTTCAGCCTATTCATTTTGAATATTCATAAGCATTAGTTAGAGCGCTCGCTGAACTGTGATTCAGGGATAATTAGTGAAAAGGAGGGTCGCGCTATTCATAATCGAAGTATGAGGTCGCTATTCATAATGTATGCGGAAGGCGCTCGACTCTATTCATAATTCATAAAAAGAGGTCGGGTACCTAGCATATTTTCTATCTCGCGCAGTTGTTTATAGATTGTCAGGTCTCGCCTATTACGTGTGCTATACTACTTACTAAAAGATAACAAGAGTGTCACTATTCCCATAACTACATATAGATATGTAGTTGGATCTACCTGTTAATTAATTCAAAGAAGATCATGTATTGGATCATCATCATCATCCATCGAGTAGCTCATATATATAAGATTAGACGATCCAGAGCTCTGTCTTATTATTTATGTTTCATAATCTCATCAGTATGTTTGAATATGTGGGTGTCGGCTTTTAACGTTCAGAAGGGTAATCTCATAATAATCAATTAAGAATAACATTTTGTTTGATGTACGTGTGTCTAATTGACTATTATATTCTATACTCAGACAACGAAATTTTCTTGTTCTTGTGATTTAAAGTCCATTTAGGACGGTGTACATTTTGCGATATTAGCCTTATATCAACTTAGACATATGCAACTTATAGACTTTATCCACAGCTGACTTGTCCGTCCATATCATCAGCTTCGGGTTTATGTCAATCAAAAATTCGAATAGATTATGTAGAGTAGTTTGAACTTGAATCCATAAATACATATAAGAAAAGTAGTATTAGTCACAGTCTGCTTACTCTCTATATTTAGGATCATATATATGATGTCGTCTATTCATTATTTCACGTTGAAGTGAAGTAGTGATAGATCGTGCTCATCTCACTAATGATTTATGGTTTATAAGACTGAGGATTGGGGAGGCAGAATCTGTTATTTATAAGGTCAGATTATAAAATGTGTGGTCGCGTCATAAGATATCATTAGATCGTGAGTTAAAGTAGAGCGTCGCTTTTCCAATATCTAAAAAGATACGAAGAAGTGTGGGTCGCTTATTCATAACTCGTTTATGAACAATGGCGTCAAAAGGCCAAAGAAGGGGGTTTCGCACCAGGTCATAAATTGTATATAACAATGAAGAGATAACTTTCGTTGGGTAAGATACATAATCAAATGGAAGAGGTTTTGCTACTATTCATAAATCAAGATAGAAGAGGGTCGTTATTCTATAATTCGAAAAAAGGGTCGCAATATTCATAATCCATAAGCACGAGGGTCGCTTCGGTTATTCCATAATCCAACCGAGAGAGGGTCATTATTTTTCATAGGCATCAAAGAAGAGGGTCGCAATTCTTAATTGGCTCATAGGGAATCGGTCGTTATTCAATAATCATTAAAGAGCTTATAGCGCGTCAGCTATTGCATAATTGTATGGAAGGGTCAGTGTATACATTAATTCATAAAAGGCGTCGCTACTTCATCTAAGTCAAATAACAGGTTTGCAGTATAATCATAAAAATTATAATTGTAAAACTGCGTGATATGCTGCGATGCGTCTCTATGGAAATAATCAGCAGGCACCAGTTCAACCCACAATATTTTTATATTTTGTGGGAATAAATTGTGGTTCTATCGGTAAAGAAATAATATCGTTAATGTTGATCTATAAAAGGCGCCTTATACAGGATTGGCCAGAAAGAATGACTACGAGTCATGATCGCTAATATTTCGTTATCATTATTTCGGCACAAATGTCAATAAATTTTATATATTCGTTGGTTATTACATGTCTTTTCCAATTTTTAGGAGTTGGAATGCCTTACGGTTTTCATTAAGGAAGACGAGGACTCGCGTGTGTATTGTCTCATTGTTCTTGGGCGCTGTTTGTCCGGTTTTATGGCAAGCTGAGACGCTAGATATCCTCGGCGTTTCCGATGACCGCCGCTTTTTGAAAAAAATCACAAATTTGGGAAATTGCATTGCTCCGAAAAATGGCCCTAGAATCAAAAGCGCCTCACTCAAACATTAATGATCTTTGTTCATTTTATTGAAAAAGAATGTTCTACACCAACGAAATAAAATTAATGACATTTTTGCCGATAATGTTGAAGCATATTGGCATTATACCTTCTGTAGTCATTATTCTGGGCTTACCTTTGTTATGGAGTAATCATCATAAAATACACAATTAGTCTGAGGAATAGTTAGATTTCGGTAATTACTGTCGCGCGGTGGGCGTGGGGCGGGCTGCGTCTGGACTATTTGGAAAGATTCGTTTTTCCTCCAAATTCCATCATCTGCTACGGTCCTCCTCTTCTTTTTTCCTCCTCCTCCTCTGTCTCTTCTCTTTTCCTTTGTCAATTCTTCCTGTCAATAAAATTGGTTGCTCCGTTTTCTTTCATTACAAATTGCGAGTTATATTTGATATTTTTTGAACAAAGGATCTTTCTAGAAAATTCGCTCTTTCGGTGCCAATTTATTGAACCTCTCGAAAATGACGACTCTGCCATACGCCAACTTATTCTGCCCCATGACCAAAATGTCTGCGTGATAACTTTAAAACATTTTCTTTTCAAAATTGAATTACATAGCTGTTAAGTCGCGTTAATCTTCAAGTATTACTTCGTTTAATTACACCTCCTGTTTAGACCAACACAAATATTTTTAATTCAAAGTGTCCCTCTTTTCTTTTCATATTAGGCAGTTTCTTGTTAAAGATGCACTCATTCGTGTCCTTCACGAGCCATTTCTTTAGAGTCTTGCCCAAATGCTTTTCATTCTCAGTCTTACTTCGTGCTATCTCATGCTTCTGGAGCCCATTCATCATCTCAACTCATCGCTCTCCTTGTCTACATATTTTTCCCAGTTTTCCATCACACAAGTCGATTGCAATATACCTATATCTTTACGTTTTTGCTTTGTTCTCTATGCTTTGCCATATTTTTCCTCAGCAATTGCTGTCAGAGTTGCTTCTATGTCCTAGCACACCATTTCTTGTCTTAAAACAGAAACAATAATTTACTTCCCACTTTTTCTTTTCCCCTCCATGGAAAAATACACGATTATAGCCCTACTTTTCATAGATAAATGCTAATTTTATGACCTCAACGATTATTCTCTGTTCCTAGTAGCGTGTTCGGTAGGACTGCCTAGTTTCATTGGTCAAGTGTTATATGTTGACTTTTAAGGTTATATGAGTTTCTTGTGGTGGATAAGTAGATGGAATGTACATAACTCAGCCATATGTGTCATTAGATTAAAAAGAGAGAGAAAAGTTTTATTTACCGGGCGATATACGCAGAAAAGTTCGATGTTTCTAAATTCTGGAAAAAGAGGAAGACGTTCTTAAAATAGCGTCCGGCCACTCGCTCGCTCACATTCAACGTTTTCTAAAGCGTTATTTAAACGTTTTACGGGTTATCTTTCCACACGGGTCTGTATTCTAGAAATGGTATAACAATTGTTTCTACAAGTTCTTTAACGTTGCTAAGAACGCTTTTTCAAATTACGTTTAAAAACGTCCAACAAGGCGTCCACATGTTTTACGGTATTGATTAGAGAAGGCGTAACTTGCCAAAAAGTTCAGAAAATGTAACTGGATGAGTGGGTGTAAGCAACGATATTTTAAAACTCGTATATTTGATTAGCAGGAAACTTATGCGTCATTTGCTACTAAGGTGATATTCAAATGCAGTGGGCGCACCTGCCTGAGAGCTAGGTCTATTTACATGATGGATTGAGACGGTAAAATGGAGTAGTTCTTTGAAAATGAGTAGTAATAGTAGTAATAATAGTAACTGGACACTTATAGCTTTTTAAAGTGAGCTTCAATTAGAACTCATTAATTGAAGTAGTTATTGTATATATAATGATATCAGAGAATTTATTAACTTTGATTTAAGAATCTATGTTTCATGTCAGATGAAACCTTTTTTGGTTTAAACTCATGTTGTAGATGGTAAATACCAGGTAACGTTACACGAATTAAAAATAAGTACATGTTAACTGGAAAGTTGTGTATCCCAGTTACCCCAAATTGGGGACCCAACGATGGTGAGTAGTCGCGTAACTGCAAGAATTTCAGTAGTTGGCGGTAAGTGGACAGGTGGTATTTTTTAGGTTCTATGGTGCATAGTACCTATTTTATGTCAAGTATAGATACTGGTGTTCATTATTTATTATGAGCACTTTTATTTTAGTTAGCCTATCTTACTTAAGTATTTTAGAGTAGCTCATAACGTGTAACTCAAAAAAATAATTACAGAATTGTCATTTTTGTGGTTTTTATTAGTGTGCAATGCCAAATAAGTCATGGATTCTTCTTTGTTTTTTTTTTACATCAAATTAAGCTAAAAAAATTGTGGTTTTTGATTTTTAGCGTACAAATCCGATTTTCAGTTTGGATAGCTGACCCTCTTTTATTGATTATGAAATAACGACCTCTTCTTTACGATTTTATAGATAGCGGTTCCCTCTATTTTGATTAGACATAACGACCCTTTCCCATACATTATGTTATAGCGAGACCCTTATTTCATTATGAATAGCGAACCTCTTTTTTCGATTTATGAATAGCGACCCTCTATTTTTGATTATTAATAACGACCCTTCCCATACATTTATGATTAAGCGAACCCCTTATTTCATTAATGAATACGACGAACTCTTTATTCCATTATGAATAGCGCCCTTTTCTTTTGATTATTGACATAGGACCCTCTTTTTCGATTATGAAATAACGACCCTCATCTTTGATTATGAATAGCGACCCTTTTCTTTGACTTATGAATAGGACCCTCTTTTTCGTTATTGAATAACGACCCTCTTCTTTGATTCTGAATAGCGAACCTTTTCTTTGATTATGAAATACTCGACCCTTCTTACTCCATTATGAAATAGCGACCTCTTATTATGATTATGAATAACGACCCTCCATTACACTTATGAATACGACCCTCTTGCTCGATTATGAATAGCGACCCCACTTTATGATTATGAATAACGAACTTCCCTACATTTGAATAGCGACCCTCTTCTAATTGATTATGAATAGCGACCTCTATTTGATTATGAATAGCGACCCTCTTTTATGATTTATGAATAACGACATTCCCATACATTATGAATTAGCGGCACCCTCTTTTGCTCGATTAGAATTAGCGACCCACTTTATTGAAATTAGGAATAACGACCCTTCCATACATTATGAATTAATGCGACCCTCTTCTTTGTTATGATTGCGACCCTCTTTCCATTATGAACTAACGACCCTTCCTTTCCATTACATTATGAATAACGACCCTCTTTTTCCAATTATGAATAACGACCGCTTCCCATTTACATTATGGAAATAGCGACCCTATTTCTTTGATTAATGAATAGTTGACCTCTTTTCGATTATTATATAAGACGACCTCTTCTTTGATTAATGAATAGCGACCTTTCTTCGATTATGGACTAGCGACCTTATGAATATTGACCTTATATAAAAAGCGACCCTCTTCTTCCGTATTATTAGAATATCACGACGTCTATATATTGCAATTTATTTCTTTGTAATAGCGACCCTTATGAATATTTTGATCTTTATGTTATATAGCAGGGCCTCTCGATATTATGTAATAGGGACCCTTTAATAAAATTTGACGACCATACCTGATTGTGAT
>JZLH01S0076219.1:144318-159149 GCA_001188425.1 Eucidaris tribuloides | reverse complement strand
GGATGATAATGATTAAATGTGTATTTTAAAGACATTGTTTAACCATTGTGGAGGTCGTTTATAAAAAAAAAATCAAATTGTTGATGTCCGAGCACAGTACATATACATTTACCCATGGTAGCACCTTTAATGGAACAAATAAACCCCTTATAATTCATACAAATGTTATAAATTTGTGCTCGTTGATTGCTCAGAACATATGGGTAATATCACCCATCCATGTAACTAAAAAGATCATGTTGGTCTCTTTATTGTAGACAGCAGCGAGGCGGTGGGGAGAAATTGGGAGGGGGGGGAGCGAATTCGTAACTTAATAGATTTCCACTACGGAACTTAATTTTGTTATGTTAGTATACAAGGCCAGCGCCTTCAGTTTTTGTAAAATTGAAAAATCATTGTTCAACGATACCTTTAAATTTGTCAGGAAAATATCGCTGTCAAACCTCTTTAAAGTTCAATACTTTATCTACAATATCACTCATGACAATAATATAGTGGGTGATTAATTGATTAATTTATATTGACCCTGTTTGAGGATAAGTCGTCGACGTCGACAAGTGTTCTTGTATGAATAAACGTGCCCCCCCCCACTCTTGAGTACTACCATATTATTCTACCTTAAGCTAATAGCAACATTGGTGGAGCTCAATTTAAAAAATTAGTCCAAATTTTGATATCTGAGCTACATATAGTGTTTCAAATGGACCAATAAACACACTTAATAGAATTACAAAAGTTTGGAAAGTTGCACTGCCAATGCGCAAGTTATACAATGAATAAACAATTGAAATCGGGGCGATTTTATTTAACCTAGGTGTACGCACAGTAAGTCTATGGGGAGAATATGGCGAATTGAATCTGTGTAAACTTACGAATTTTCACTTTTTTAAAGCCCACTCATAATCAATTTTGAATACAATTTTTTCAGGGCTTCATTTTTAGACACTCATCAAAGACACTGGTAGCATGGGCGAATCATGCGGCTCAGATTTTTTTAACTGTTGGTAAATGTTAGCCAAACCTTAAAGAGGCGCGCGGACCCGGTAGTTAATAGCTGATCATTGCTGTGTTAGTGTTTCATTATCATGCTGAGACAGTGGGCACTGTAAATGGTATTTTTGGAATGGATGTATTGTGTATTTTTTAAGTTCCATTCCACAATTAAGATTAATAATTTTCAGCTCTATTGTGTGATTGAATAATAAGCATACTTAACTTCGACCCAAGTTGCAGTATGTGTGAATACATGTAGCTCTTTTAAAGGCATACTTCACCCTGATGTCAAGTTGGTTTTAATAAAAGCAAGAAAATGAAAAGAATACATATCAATTAAAACGTTGCGAAAATCCACCAAAGTAATAACAGAGTTTGTGAAGTTTTCAAGTTAAAATTATGTGATGTCCACAGGCGGAGCATTCCCCATACATGTAATGTTGTGTGTTATAGAATTCCATTAAAAGTTCCGTTTTTCTCAAATTTGAAAATAATTTTACTACAGGTGCTTTCAAATATATTTTCAGAAAAAAAAAAACTTATTTCTTACAGGTTCTATGAAAAAACTCACGATTCAATTATAAAACCATTGAAAAATGACAATTTCATGAAATCTTATAATTAACATGGCATATGGGGAGACTGCCTCGCAATGTGACGTACCAAAACTAAAACTTGTGAAACTTTATACTCTGTGATTCTTTGGTGAGATTTTGCCAAACTTTTCATTAATATGATTCACAATGATCTCTTTCTATTAAAACCACTTGACCGTCAAGGTGAACTTGCTATTAAATGTTTACATGTACATGCCTATTATTTTTTTTTTAAGTTTTCATTGTAAATTGACTCTGCTCATGGCACTATCATTGTTTTATGACACAAGGAAACCTACCATATTCGTTCTCATCTAGAGCCATATATTTGCCAGATGCCACTGGTGATAACCATAATGTAAGTTAAATCCTCTGTAGTTCATGTCAATTCATTCATTATCTATAGATAACAGGAAACATTCAAAAGTATGCAGTTCTCGACCTCACTCTCTCCTACTATCAGCATTAGCCTACAAAATTATGGACTATTTTTAGTAGCATATTTAGCCAATAATTACTGATGACTTCCTTGAAAATGTGATGTTGAACTGGTTTTCATGTAAGTCTTTGCGAAAGGTCATGTTTTTAAACACAGAGTCCTTGAATATTTTGTTCTCTACTCAAGCTGGGCTGAGATTATTTATAGTTTTTGTTGTATTTTTGATAGTTCAGAGGCGTTAAAGCTGTTTATGGAATTATGGTTAGTTACCATCTTTGTGTGATAACAATGGAAGGGCCAATATGCCGTACATTGCAGATTACATATCGTGTTGTTGACAAACGTGCCATTTCATTTGTGTGCAATAATTGTATTTCCATTCTTGAATTGTACTTGCAGTGGTTTCGAGCCGCGTGCAAGATTTTTGACGCGAAAGGCTCTGATTTTTGTGATGTCAAACTCCGTTGAACAAACTAAATAATGATGCGGAATATGCCAGCAGACATGAACTAACATTATGACGGCATTTCCTGTGTGCTGTTGGTGTTATAGTATAGCGGGTATTGTATCGTCCAGGCATCGACAGATGAGCAACTAAACAAAAAACAATAAGGTATGTAACTACTGTACGTTAAAGTTACCAATACCCTAAAGATCAAATTTGTGATACACTAAGACCAATTAATACACCAAGCTTTTAGGCCGGGCTCGGGCCGGCCAGGTACCAGGCCTAAACTTGGTGTAAATGCTCAAAGGAGGCCCGAGGCCCTCCCCGATTGGAGACCCACTACTGGAGGTAGTCTCGGGAGGCTATATTCGGTTGTAAATGGAAAGGAGCCTCGGGCCCCCAATTTACACGCGGAATCGCCGCTGCTTACCTAATACACAATGCCGCCACCGTACTTCGGTGTATGCAGGGGTGCGGGTTAAACCGCTGAATCAAGCCAATCAAACATACTATCGTAATAATTGAAAAAGACAACAAAATACATGATCAGTATTACATCCGTTATTAGTCTCCTTTTTTCTTTAAGTTCAACTGCCATTAATTTGTAATCAACATCAACAATTACACGATATGGAAAATAATGCTGTTTATTACTTCACAGTCTCTTCCAACATTTTTTAACTGTTGACTCTCTTTGAGAGGACAGGGATGTATAATCACGCAGATAACTATATTGCTTCATATAGCGGAGACACAATGCGGTGAGTCTTGGAAGGGGGCCTTTAGACGGCCTAATATTTGTGTAAATGCACAACAAATTGCGGGCTCGGACTCCAATTGTAGGCCCCGTCCAAGGCTGCCTTTTGGTGTAAATCGGGCCTAAAAATAATACACTACAAATAACTGCCAAAAAAAAAACAAAAAAAAAAAAAAAAAAAAAAAAAAAAAATAAAAAAAAAAAATTTCAGTGTCTAAGCCCGTGAAGTAATCCTATTCTGATAAATTCAGAATCATTTGACACTTGTGCTCCACGGGTCGTTTAAGTCTTGCCTCCGTAAGCACCTGATGTCTATGCTTGCGCGTTCTGGCTTACACATCGTTTTTTGTTAAACTATTGAAATGTTCAGTATCGATATATTGATCTTACACTGGATGATGTTTGTGATTATCAAGAACCGTACCTGACATATTATCGATAGTGCGATTGATAGGAATCGTTGATTGACTGTCTATTCTCATAGTGTTTTTTGTTTATTTACTTACTTATATGGAATTTACATTCAAAATCCGTAACAAAAAATCGGAGAAGAAGTGATCACAAGTTCTAATATTACAGAAGGGCATTGCCACAAAATTTTCTACAAATGTAGCAAAAAAATTATCCGGGGTATTGGTACACTTTAGAAGGGAAGTTCAAGATTGGAAGTAGTCCTCAATTTCAAGGACACAATGCTGCCCAGAATCAAGAATACTGTTTGAATTATCTGCAGGGGAAATTTCACATACATGTAATTTTCTCTGTGGGTGTACAATTATCATAAATTGCTGTGACTGCTGACTTATGTTGTGTACTATTTTCTATGGGATTCATTTCTGTCAGTGCAGTGAGATTGACTTCAATACAGTTGTTCATTAATGCTAGTTTTCTTAAGTTGGTGCATAATTCAGACAAAATCCTTCCATCCTGAATATACACTCTAGCTATGTGCTAGCATGGTAAATATATTTACAACTATTGTAATTTGGTTCTTGAGGCATTCTTGCCTTCTCCCAATCATGTTCACTGCCCTTTACTGTACAGTTTCTTTCAACTTTGCATTGCACGTTGACAAAGCTTAACAACTTCAAAACCACAGTTGTTCTAATCAGTACACAAAGCACCTCCTCCTTTGATGCAAAATGGTGTGACGGGACTTGCCGGATTTATTGTGCTCCTTGAACGGATTAACCATATGGTGTTAGCATGCAATTCTATTTTAACACATTTGTACTTGGAGATTTGTGATCCATCGATGAACGGATCAGTTATGGTTTTCAAAACTGCCAATCGGCTAAATAAAGCCACTTAAAGATTTGCGAGTTAAGGATTTGCAAGCCCTTCGAACCGGCAAAAATGAATGAAATCAGCTACAAATCATTGACAATGTGAGAATAGTGTAAATAAAAAAAACCCCAAACCTCTCACAAAACCTTTGGTTTGACCACATAATTTTAGTGAAAAATCTGGCGCCGTTAATAACTTCAAAATTGCCAAAGCCGACGGCCCATGCATGGGCCGTTCGTTTAGGTTCCAACTTTGTCCACGGCCGCCTAGCTGAGTCATGCAGGGTTCACCAGCTCTTGACCATATTAGTGAACGTAGTCAGCGATCTGACCGCCAGCGCTTAGGCTGGTCATACACATTAACTGTGTTCTGCAATTTGAACAGAAATTTTAACTCGGGGACAAGAACAATGTCCTGGCAGCATATCATTATTAGCTCTTCTCAAAAAACAACAAGTTCATGGCATGTGTATCTTATACTTGCAACACACCATTTGTAAGTACTTAACTACC
This sequence comes from Eucidaris tribuloides, assembly GCA_001188425.1. Lineage (NCBI taxonomy): Eukaryota > Metazoa > Echinodermata > Echinoidea > Cidaroida > Cidaridae > Eucidaris > Eucidaris tribuloides. Next base: position 154,117 of record JZLH01S0076219.1, on the reverse strand, counting down.
ATTTTGTCAGGTAAGGATATGAAGGGATGTGGTGATTTTTGTAAATCCTGTACCCATCCTTAAAGAGTTAAAAATGACAAGTTATTGAGGAAATAACAGGGAATGATTTTCGTGGTTTTATGTGGATGTTTAAAAATAACTCTATGTTACAATTTGAGTTTCTATTTCCTATCATTCATAATTTGAATCGCAGGCAGACCCAGGTGGCGGGAGGCTTACTATCCCATACACCGGCCACGACGGACTTCTACTTATCTCAACGCTAGATGGCAGCATGCATGCCCTCAACCAAAGGACGGGTCAAACCTTATGGACCCTCAAAGAAGGTAACATTTATTGCCCAACATGGATAGCCGATTTAAATATTATGATTCAAATCATTCATTGACATAGAATGGTGGGGGGGGGGGGGAAATCAAGGAAAAAAAATCAAAATTTGATTTTGTTTTTCATTTTTGGTTTAAAGAATTTAAGAAAAAATATTGTTGAAAAGAAACAACTAAGAAATTGGTCATGTGACAGAAATGGTGGGCGAAATCATGAAAAAAAAATAATGATTTGATTTTTTCCCTGACCCTCTTTATTAAAAAAAACATGAAAAATTGAAGGGTAAGTGTTCCAAGTGATTGATTCAAATTCTCCATGTTTGTTTTAGTATTTTGCTTGTCTGCTTGAACCCAACTTCAGTGGAGGTCCTGTAAGTATACTGTTACTTATCTGTTTCTTTTGCTTAATATTTTATTTATATATATGCAAATTCCAAAATAAATCGCCATCTTTTGAAGGCTACAAAGCATACACTGTCAACGATAAAGATCTGGAATACAGTATTCCTAAAAAGAAGAACAACAAGTTAGCTTTTCATTTCAGGAAATGGAAATGTAAATTATGTTCACTCAAAATACTTTTGTTTCCATTGTCATAATATTATTCGTTGTATATGTTGTACTCTAAGCTTGAAGTCTTAATATGAGAGTTCAAGATGACTGCCAACATACTATTGACCAACATATCACCATAGGTCGTATTATGTTATTTTAATCCTGGTTGTATTTACGTTAAAAAAAGTGGACATACTGTGTATGGCATATACTTTGTATACAGATATTTTCATGTTTTTGCTTCAAGACAGGAAACTAATGGAGAGTTTATTTCCGCAATTGCACTTTCATTCACTTTGTATATCTATATCAGGAAATTAAAATATTTTCTTATTTGTTTAGTCGCAAAATTCATGATCAAAAAACACACCATAAAATGTGAACTCAGCATACATATTTCTTTAAAATAACAAGATAGCTTTGACCTCTTAAAGTAAAAGTTAAATGCCCATTAATTGAAATGGATTGAAGCCTGCCAGCTCCAGATTCACAGATAGTGAATAAGACATGAAAAATGTGAACTACTGTATTTGGTTTCGTACAAAACATGTATACTGTAGACTAACGATGCCAGTTGTCTTATGTGTATCAATTCTCTTCTTCTTGAAACAAGCATCGGGCTGTCCCTTTGTGTGAACAGCTGTTGGGTAGTCGTGGTGGTTGCTATGCAGAGAGCGGTGTAGGGATTTGACAGTGGTGTGTGATTGGTGATGATCATTTTCTCGTTACTGCAGCATGGCCGTGACTTAATTTACATATTTGCCATAAAAGAATTGTAATGAGAACTGCAGCTGTGTATCGTGTCTGCAGAGTACAATGCAGTGTTTTTTACATGTGTTGTGTCTGTGTGATATATGATCTCATCTGGCCTGTAGTGTTAATTCTGGTGTGTGGTACTGCTCGTGTTTTTAATACTTCCAGATGACTGATTACCAGATTATTAATCATGATCTTGTAAAATTAGAAATGAAAGGAATATTTTTTGGTATTATTAAAAAAGTAATCATTTGGGTTGTTAGTATGGTTATTAGTATGTGTTTAAAAAAAAATATTTGTTTGAAAATGGAAACCACTGCTGCTGTTGCTAGTATTATTTCTCATATTGTATTACTATTTACTACTTCTACTGCTAGTACTTCTACTACTACTGCTACTACTATCACTACTAGGCCAAAATGGAAAATATGGGCATTCCGTGATTAGTTACGTTACACTTTATGACAAACTTTTGCTCAACATTTGGCTCTTACATGAAAATGCTTTCATATAATTTGTCTGTTTTGGTACTGTCTATTCTCTAGACTGGCCACCTACTTACAAACATCAGGCAAAATCATGAGACATGTTTCAGTGGGTATTAACAAGAACTTTAATCATGGTTAGTTACGTTACGAAAAGAGACATGGAAAAAAATGACAAAGTCTTTGTCCTCAAAGTTTCCTCAACCTGTTTTCAACTGCGACACAATTGTGGTATTCATGGCTATTTCTGACATCTTGCTAAGTCATTTGATATTAACTTATTGATAAAAATCTTTTTCATTTTTAACTACAACAGCAAAAACATGGTTAGTTACGTTACGGTTAGTTACGTTACATTTTGTCCATCCACACAAATTCTCGTTTATTCATGTCTTTTTCAGATTTAGTATGCATATGTGGGCCTTTATTACTTTCAACACAAATGAGAAGCAGGCTATTGGCATGGAAAAAACTGCAGAATAAATGATAGTTTTTCATAAAACTGAGATTTAGTCACACTAGTCCCACATGTGTATTTCATGTATGTTCTGATTCTCCTAGAGGGCTGCTGTTGAAGATGTAAAATTTAGAGTGGAAATGATGTCCCCATTGTTTCTTCATGATTCATACCCATTCAAAACATTAAAAATTTAATATTATTCCAGATAGAGCAATTTATATAATTTGTGATTTGTCCAGTATTTCACGGAATTGCCATTATATTGGTTTTCGGTAACAGGACTTTCCAAACAATACGTTGGAAGGTAGGGGAAAATTATATCAAGCACAAAATTTATGTTAAGAAAGGAATTTATTCTCAGATTTTTTTTATATTTTGATTAAAAAATGATTCCCCACATTTTGGTTTTCTGGTATCATGACCCCCCTACCCCCCCCCCCCCCCCCCGAACCAATGGGTCGGGAGGCAGGTCTGGGAAAATCTTGTAAAGTTCTAACATGCACGGAAAAATATTGTATTTTTCCGTAAGGGCCATGAAATTTACCGAGTCGCAGGTGTTTTGTCGGGTCGATCGGGTTACCGAAAACATAAATAAATTCTCTTACTCCCTGTCATCACAAATACTACTTCTACTTCTGCTACTTCTATTACTACTACTACTACTACTACTACTACTACTACTACTACTACTACTACTACTACTACTACTTCAACAACTATAAGTTGTACTAACTACTATTAGTAAACCCTAGATTCTAAGTGCAGTGGTCACTATTTTGTTATCATGTTTGTACCCAAGTATTTGCAGTTATGCCCATTATTTGCATGAGTATGACTACAAGATACTGGTATTTTAACCTCTATCCTCTTATTTTGGCAGAGTCTCCAATAAACCATTTTTGTTGTCATGCTTTGACAAAGAAGCAACCAGTTATGACAAATGATGTTGATACTATGTCTGCTTACAGCCGTTAAGGGAAACCGTGTTATAACGAGGACCGAAAAACCATGACGATTACCTTGTTTATCAGGTTCCTCACTATATCAGGGTCCAAAAACAAAGAAATATAAAGAGTTGGGACCTGAAAAATCATCTTGTTATAAGAGGGTTTTGTAATTGTGACCTCTTTATAACGGGGTGTCACTGTACTACAAATGAAATAGAGATGTGGTTTTTTGCCATTGTTAAGTGATCATCAAATGTTTACTCTTCCCCCAGAACCTGTGGTCAAGATGGCCATTGATACTCCAGAGAAGATCACCTTCCTCCCAGACCCCACGGATGGTACCCTCTACGTCCTAGGACCTGGTGGAGATGGCTTGAAGGTAGGGTTGCATGACCTTTAACCTTTGACTGGATCAGTTGAATGACCTGTATGTGAATGCATCGTTGAACTGTTTAGAGTTTGTGATGTAAATTACACAGCTTTCTGAATTTGTTTTTATTTTTGTCTCTGAGGAGGAAAAGGGGAGCTTGTGAAGAAAAGTGTTAGTTCCTGGGAAGAGAATAAGGACATGCAGACCTGCCAACTGTCCCTATTTTCCAGGGACAGTCCCTATTTTTGGCAAAAGAAATAGCACTTTATATATATATATATATTGTAGCAATGCATGGGATATTTAGAAATGTCGCTATTTTTCGAATTTTTCACCCAGGTTTGTCCCTATTTCTGAGGTTTCAAGGTTGGCAGGTGTGGGCATATCATGCTATGTAGGTGCAACTTTTCATAGACAACAGCTCTAATGTAAATAAAGAAAAAACCTTTGTTTACATGGGTTATTTTTTGTTTTACTAGGGAAACATTGCCCATGTCAATAGTTTTGCTGAGGCTGTTTTGGGATCAATAAGTCCCTTTTCTGATCTTTTCTAATCATTTTCTTCCTCTGTGGTTCTCTGTTGATTTCATCAATGCAAACATACGTCAGTGGAAATTTAAATTCTTTTAATTGTTACATAAAAATCAGCGAATTATCTTGATTTACAGGAACTTTTCTGGGAGTTTTGGAAGCAAATCATCCTCTGCCCATGTGCATCGTTTGTACGACTGCCACTTTACATTGTTATATGCACAGATTAGAAACGCCTGTTCTTTGTTTATAAATGTTATAATTTCAGAGAAGAATAATTGTGGCTCTGAATGATACATTACTTGTAGGGGATATTGAATGTCTAAGCAATTCTTTAAATTGTTTTAATTTTGTCATTGTCTAGAAACTTCCTCTGACAATACCATCAATAGTGGCATCTTCTCCCTTCAGAGGTCCTGATAATATGTTGTACACAGGTGAGTTGTTAATGCTCAACTGACTTGGAACTTTTCAAGATTTATATAACATAAACATTCATGAAATTGAACAGTTAGCTGATATTACAGCTTTATTACGCTTGATTCGCCATTGTCAACTCAGGTACACCTACCACGACCCTCCAGCCTTTCGACCTATATTGACACTCGGCAATGACTCATTAACTATTGAATAGTAGATGACAGCAAGCATTATTTGTGCTTGCTTATGTGAACTCCTATTCGCTTGGCTTTTGGTATACAGTTGTAATAGCACATGTTAACACTTCTTTGAGTAAATCAACAATTATATTTATGCTGCTGAATTTTTGTATTTCCATGTTGTACAGATGGAATCTTCGTGCATATTGATTTCAGTTATATTGAATGATGTTGATATATGATAAAAGAAAAATCACACAGTATTGCACGCAGTAAAGAAAAATCTACAAGTTTGCTACACAACGTTTTCCTGTAAGATGAGAATGTTTCAAAAGTTATCTGGCTGGCTGATATATTTACATCAGCGTAAAAAGTCATGCAAGCGGAGACATAGGAAATTGTGTGGCAGTTCTTCTTTTACTGCACAGTGGCTTTGAGGTAAATAATACTCTGACTTTGTTCAAATAAGGCATCCATGAACTACTGTATCGGTGCAATAAAATGTCTAGTAGGTTTGATGTTCAGAAAGTGCAAATAAGTAATTGAAGAATTTTTTTTTTCTTGATTCTAAAGCTTAACTGGCATTACATATTCAACTTCATTCAAAATGTGGCGGTACAAATAATTGACTACAGGTTGTATTGTTCACATAAATCCTATGGAAATTGTATCTGCACTTATAATCTGTGGAAAACATTTTCCTATCAATTGATATCTCACCAAAGTTTTTTTGGGATTGGCGAAATATCAACAGAGATTATATATTAAGTAACACTGTCATCTGTGAAACATGAATTGAGAATATCACAAGTGAAACACTAGAGTTGTAGAAGTGGGTTATTCCCCATCTATTGCAAACTATGTCCCTGCAATCCTGGTCTCCATTGAGATGAGAAATATAAAGAAACATTAAGGCTTCCCATAAAGAGCTTCTAGAATAATCAACCAATCATTAAAATATTTCTTCAGATTTACTAGTAAAATAATGAATTTCACCAGCAGTGTCATCGTTATCTTTACAAGCTAGAAGACATTGTTGCAATTGTCTAATCTGTGCACACACAATTAGTTGGATGAGCGTCATTTGCAACAAAACGTGGCGTTTGGGATATCCACAATTGAATGTTTTCCTCATGACCTCAAATCAGAGTAGTTTGAGTGTTACCAACACCCAGAATTAATATTCAATATTGTATATAAGTTACAGATCAAAGTTTTCCATTTTACAAATGTCAAATTCTGTTTTTCTCCGTTTTACAAATGTCATGTTCTGCTTTGCTCCGTGTTGTAATTTTGCAATTTTCCGACTTGAATTGTTGGAATAAAATCACAAATATCGTCAAGCTTACTAGGCCTATGGGGGTTTTGATACGGGTTTGGGGACAAATTTACAGGTAAAGCAGGATTTCTATGGCTTTACTAGGCATCGTTTTGGTAAATTACTTTAGTTTTATTCAATGAATATTTATTACTTTAACTTTGGGGGAATTTTTAAGAATCTGTTGCAATGATACAATAAATGAAATCACAAACTTATGGGGTATTGGTTCCCTGTTCATTGTGACAAACATATTTCTACAGTGGTCCATAAGATGTCTGCCATATGCATCAAATTGATTTGGTCTTTCCCCCTCACAGGTAGGAAGACGGACACATGGATAGCTGTGGATGTCAACTCTGGCCAGAAGAAACAGACCCTGTCCACCGAGTCTAGTCAGTCCTCCTGTCCGTTATCAGGTAGCTCCACCCTCTTCCTGGGTCGTACGGAGTTCACCGTCACCATGTTTGACAGCAGAAACAGCAATAAAATGTAAGTGTTTTACCCAGTAAATAACCCATTTAAGACGAGAGACGAGATATCTCGTCACAAGGTCTATGTGAAATGTGTGATAGAGCAAAATCAAACCATCTTCAGTGGGTTAATTATGCGAAGAGCTTAATTATGGGAGAAGCTTAACCATAGAATATGCAATTAGTACCTTTCAACACATTTCCCCCCTCCAAAGTACAAGAATAGAAACAGACTGAAACCTCCCAGAAGTAACACAATTTGCCTGTAGATAATTTTGAGGTATGGTACGTGTGTGCATAGATTTAAACCAAACTTGGTAGGATGTAGTATTTGTATACAAGTATCCAAAGTTTTTGTGAATGGGGCATCTGAAACTCGGGGGCACAGGAGCATAAGTCCTTTATGCATAACTTGGCGATATCAGAGAATGAATGAGTTTATTTTACACCAATATCATTCAGCAATATTTAGAATATGTACAAAATTGAAAACTACATGAATATTATGAATATTACAATAATGAAGCACATTATAGTCAGTAAATAAATATGTGCATTCCGTTTAACAGATTGAATTGTTATAGTTTGATGAAAGGTAATAGGAAAATATTTATTCGTCTCTTCCTGTTTTCAGCTGGAACGTAAGTTTCTCCGATTATTCGTCCCATGTAGCCACAGAAGAAACGGATTATGGTAAGTGTGTCACAGCACTGAACATCTTCCCCCACATTTCTGTTTTAATTTCTTTCTCAAGGTCAACTTTTATCTTTTAATCCTTGCTGTTGTCTAGTTATATGGAAGAGACTTCTATCAAAAGAGATATTAAAGGTATTGGCTAACATTTACCACAGTTAAAAAAAATCTGAGCTACATGATTCCCCATGCTACCATTGTCTTTAGGTCTAAAAAATTATGCCCTGAAAAAATTGTATTTCGAAATGATTATTTAGTGCTTTAAAAAAGTGAAAATCGTAAGTTGAACGGATTCGCCTGCCTATTTTCTCCCATAGACTTACAGTGTATACACCTAGGCTATTTAAACTCCCCCCGAGTTTTAATTTTATATTCATGCATAACTTGCCATTGGCAGTGTAACTTTCCAAACTTTTTATTCTAGGGTGTTTATTTGTCCATATGAACACTACTACATAGTTCAGATATCAAAATTTGACAATTTTTTAAATTGAAGCTCCACAATGTTAGCCTATCACTTTAAATATGCAGTAGCTCAGAGGTGGTGTTGTCCCCCTTGTTCAAAATACAGTGGTTTGTATGACGATTAATTCAGCTACTAAAATAGCTGCAACTACAGCAACTACAACCATCAGTATCACCACTACCACCCCTCCCCTTTTCCCACTAGTGGGCAGAAAAAAATGATTTTGTCACTAGTGCTTTTGTGTTTCTTTAGTTTCAAGCACAGACTCTTGTCTTTATAATTCAACAAAATTCAATAGCAAATTGAGCCTCGTTTAATTTTGTTATTTTGACTAGTCTCTTGTATGTTTTGTGCATTTGTGAGTGTATTCTTCTGTATCATTACCATCATTATTTTTTCCATTTGCCTATAACTGTTACTTAATTCTATTAGCTGTATTGTTATCTCAGCATGTGTTATACAACCATTTTGTTTATTGCCAATGTTTACTCACATAGATAAAATATTTAACTGGGTCAAGTTGTATCCATGGTGATCTGATGATGTCACAATCCTTCCCCTTATTTATTTTAGTCTAGTGATATGCTATTCGTACTACTCATATTTTGTAATTAATTATTGTGAACTTTGGACTTCTAATGTTGAATGAAATACTATACAACACCATAAATACTCTGCAGCAACTTTGCATATCTAATCAATTATGACAAGGTTTGTTCACTCGGTTTACTTATATTTTAGATTATGTAACATGTACCTTTCAAATCAAAATGACTAAAGTTAACATGAAATATAACATATATAGGGCGTAAACACAATATATACACATTGTACTATTTCATTTTTTCCTTTTCAATTTGTGAAATTATACAAAATATAAGATACATACTTATTGATTATAGTAATAACAAAAAACGTGAATACATAAGGCTGGATACTCTGCTATTTAACCTGTATCATATTATTGACAAGGTATCGTGGGGACCATTGTTGAAAGTGAATGACATATTTTTTCCTTTGTTTATCAAAAGTATGTTATTTAGATATTTAGAATATTTTCAATAAATGAAATATATTACAGACAGTAAGTGCTGAATGTTTACATCTCTAAACATAAATATATCTCTTGAAAAATAATTTTAAATGGTTCAATAACTATTTTGAAGTCTTTTGTAATTTAAAAAAGTAAGTAAGTAAGTAAGTTACAAATAAAGAGCCAAGTAAATAAATTCTATGTGAGGAACTAAGTGAGGAATTCAGTAAGAAACTAAACAAGTTACAAAGTAAGGAACTAAGAATGGAAGTGTGTAAGTAACAAGGTGCTAGAGTCATTACTCGCACCAAACTTTCCGACAGTATTACACCAATTTTTCTTATGCTGCACTGGCTTCCAGTTAAACATAGGATTGTCTTTGAAATTCTTCTTTTCATGTACCGTTGTTGTTATGGAATTGCTCCTGCATATCTAACTGAATTGTTCAAACTTCATCAACCTAGCCAGCCTCTCCGTTCCAGTAACAAACTTCTTTACACTCAGTCTGTTGTCAATAGATCATGGGGTAGAAGATCTTTTTTATCTGGTGGACCACGTTTGTGGAACAATTTACCGGAAGAAATATAATTGACTACCTCCTTAACACAATTTAAATCTAAACTGAAAACTCACCTCATGAAAAATGCACTTTAACCATGATTATTGCCTATCTATTTCTTTTGTAAATGTATCACGTTCTCCTGTGTAATTATATGTTACTGCGCTTTGAGCACCTACATTGATGGGTGGATTTTAGCGCATTATAAAATGTCATTATTATTGGTGA